>MRSU01011427.1:0-17481 GCA_008369845.1 Trichomonas gallinae
GTCAGAATATTTCCCTTGCTTTTTTTTTTTTTTTTTTTTGAAAATTATTGCGTAATATTAATGTATCAAACACACTATTAATGCATATGGCAGTAAATTGGCAGTAAAAGTGACGTTTTACGGCAATTTTTTCGTGTTTGACGCAAATAAAAGTGACAAAAAATAAATTTACATTCAAATAAATTTATCAATTATTGTCTATATTTGAAATATCCGATAATTTGACTAACTGTTTGTCATGTAAAATTTATTATGTAAATCTTCTGAAATATATTCAAATAAAATTTTTAACGTACTTCATTCATATTACCAAAATTTATAATCATATATTCATTAATATTATCGTAAAAATGTTCAGTTCACGCACGTTAGAGTCAAAAAATAATAAGTCATGATTTGACATTTATGACTTGAATGCAAATCAGTTTTCTTGACTTGAATGCAATCATTTAAATCCAACTTCGGGTTAAAACTGACAAAAAATGTTTCCATCATTTCTTACTGTATATAATATATAGATCATTTTGCACTAATATAATAAAAAGCACGTTTTAAATAGAATGTAATGTCAAAAATTGCTCGAATTACATTTTTCAATAATGTCATCTACCCAATCATACTATGATGTCGAAGCAGCCTCTCTTTGCAGGCTCAGGGACAGAAAGAAGCACCTTTTAAGCAACGTCATTGAGGAGATTCCTTTAAACGTAATCACAAAACGCATTCAAGCAAAGCAAAATCGTAACAAGATCCACAACAATACAGTACACACAATGCAGGTGCTCGCTGCTCAGCCAAGGTCTTCAGTAATGAAGAGTTTGAATCAAGAAATTCAAAGACTCAGTGATAGCATCTCCATATCCGAAGGCTCATCATTCGATGATAACCATTAAATCTGCTATACAATATTATTGTAGATTGTTTGTTGTTTTTTATAAATTCTGATTAGTAAAACATCTATTTTTTAAATTAGTCCCTGCGGAATATTGCTATGCTGTGTATTTTTATTAATATGTTTAGTGGAATGCTTCAGTTACATGAGGAAAATAAAATTATCAGTGTTCAAATCTTTGAAATTAACTATATATGGATCATATTTGCAATTAAATTGATATATCTTTGTATAGTTTGTATAATTACCAGCCTATGAATTATGAAAATCCAATATGTGATGAAATATTCCATCGACAAATTTTTGAAGACGCATTATTACATGAAAATATGTTTAGATATAGATTTTAGCAAAATGACTCGAGCCTTTAAATTCATCTTAATGTTGGGATAAAAAGCTTAAAAATGGTAAAATTAACAAATTTATAGAAAAATTCAATTTTTGGCCCGAATATTATGTTTTGTACGAAATTAAACAATGAAATATATTGTATATTGATCAAAGAAGGGTATGCGCAGTAAAAAAGGATATATTGTAAATTGTGAAGAAAGCGAAGAAGTCATTTTTAAGTCAGTCTTTTCTAGTCAAAGGAGCGAATTACATTCCAGCTTATTGAAGAGGAATAACTTGAACACACAAATCAGAGCATTGCATGTGTAATTGTTCCAAAAAACTCGATTATTTATTCTTAAATTTCGAAAATATCAACAATATACTAAATGATCATTGCTATTGTAAAACAAAAGTCACTGAAGATGCCGATATTCATGGAAAATTATTCTCGAAACAAAATTAAAGTCCAAATTCAAAAATACCATATCTTTCCAGAAATCTTGATTTTGTTAATTCATTATGTATAACTATTACATGAAAATTACCTACTTTATCGACCTTGATTTCATGAATATTATTTTTTGATTTAATTTTTCAGATTCCAACTCAAAATACGCATTGATACATGCAAACACGCAATAAAATTTTATTGCAATAAAATTGTACTGACAAAAACAAGACTTATTTTAACATATTATCGAATTCGATTGAATTTTTAATGCAAGTGAAACATGTATATATTCTCATTAGTTCTAATACTGCTAGATAAATATAACCTGTTTGATTAGTTATCATAATTCTATGATTTTCAATCCTGTAAAATACATCTATATCAAGGAATTAGCTTTTCACTATCTTGCATATGCTAAAACAATTTTTAAGGAGATTATTATGTAAAAATGTACAAATATTATTATAAAGATAGTGCACTATTTAATATATACATAATATAATTTAACCCAGCATGAGGAATTACTCAGTATGACATGATGATGGAATGCCGTCATCGTTGGCATTGTCTAAACGATCTTCTAAAATTTTGATTTCCTCATCTATCAACTTTATCGCTGATGAATTCCTTGGAAGCAGGACATGTTCCGGACAACTGTGTCTTCGTGTAGGATGCATCTTACGGTCTCTGTTTCTATTGCTATTTGCAACACGTCTGCAAACTATATTTAATGGCTCTTCTGTTATACCTGCAGAGATCAGCTCCATTTTTCTAGCATGCAGCTGATGCAATTCGCTTTCCACGCTGAACATTTTTTTTTTTTTTGATATAAAAGTAGAGATTTTATTTTGTTTCTGATCATTGAATTATTTGTTAATGATGTCAGAAAAAACTAATCGAATAATTATCTATTAATACTAAACAAATGATTTCTTTAATTTTATTGTAAACAATATAAAAAATGCCAATCGTTTTTTATCTTATAAAAGATTAAGAGTAAATAGCTTTTGTCTGTTATCATTAGTCTATGATCAACGAATTAATGCGATGTTTACGGTCTATTTCGTTATTTTTTCCTTATTGGTCAAATGATTTAATTTTTTATTCTTTCTCTATCAAATATACACTCTATACAGTTTAATATGTCGTTCTATTCAATTTCAAGCCATTTGTACAATCCACATCTGACAAGCTTATTTGAGTGTAATCAAAGTATCAACCGCGATAGTCAAATTCAACGGACTTCAATATGCTAAACATATTTATATCAGTCTGCATATGCTATAAACTGTATTGGACATGGATAATAATAATCTTTCTAAACATTTCTACAAGATCATGAATCAATAATACGAGGAATCACTTCTATAAGACTTCAATATTCATTTCCAAATCATGAATTAAACCTATAGAATCATGAATCATACGACCAAACAAATCTATAGAATGAAAACGATAAAAAGTGACTTTCATATTTCAAATTTACATGTCAGAAATGCACAAAATTTGTCATGTAAAGTAGTTTTTTCAATAAAAATTATGATTCTTTATGACAATGAAATATCAATTCTTATAACATGGTATAAAAGCGATTTGAAACACTTCTATTATTAAACTACATAAGAGTGTTTTAAAGAATGTAAAAATGCAAATTTAATTTAATTTTATGAAAAAAATCACAACATGTTTTTTATTTTGACATTATTTTTTTAAAGATTCATCCAACTATTAACTGCATCAATGATTGCTGGATCTCTGTGAACATAAGTGTAACCAGTTCCTCCTGGATAAGCAACAGCGTCTGGGTTGTAAGCCTTTGCGTATGGTCTATCTTTGCATCCACTGCATGTCACAGTGCATTTGTCGCATTGGGACATTCCATCAGGGATTCCCTTAGCGTATCCATACCAGTAGTATGAAGAAAGTATGCATCTGATTGGATAATCATTAGAATTGTCGCGTGCACCCTTCGGATTCTTGAATAACTGAATTTCGAAGTTCCTGTGTTTATCTGGTGGACAATTCTTGACTAAAACGCATCCTTCATCGTGCATGTCTCTTGACGATGATCCATCATTCTGCTGGTCGTGGTCGTCATTCTGAATAACCTTGCGGCGTCTGTCTATTGATCCAGCATCGTTGTCTGGTTCCACTGGATAACCGCTCCACCAGATTTTGATCTTGAGAATGTCTTCGTCTGATAAACCGTTTGCCTTGAGTTGCTTAGTGAGTCCGCCTGTGAAAGAGTAATCTCCATCACCTTGTACTAACAGCCATGATTCTCCGCCGCTCAAAACTTCAAGCCATGTAATAAAATCTTCGGGAAGATTTCCACCGAGTTTCTTCTGCAATAAACCGAATATTGCGCCTAAATCCTTAGGCTGGATATGCTTGGCAGCGTCAACTCTGAAACCACTGAATCCAATGGATATCAAATCGACCATGAAATCGGCAATTCTGTTCCTAACATAATCATTTGATGTGTCTAAATCACTGAGGCCGGATAACCATCCTGTATTTAAGTTGTTTGGATCTGTCCAAGCATTCAAAGCTTTATCGCAATGGAAATGCTCAGGTCCATATGGAACAGCTGGAAATTCGAGCACATTTGTGCCTCTTCCTGTGTTTGGATTGATCTCATATGTATAGGCTGGTGTGTAATATGGAGATCCTTGCTCGTAATAAGAAGAAGTTTTGTTTCCCCAGTATGTACATTTTCCTTGTTGAATCCTGTGGTTCTGTAAGTCGTTGCCGTTACCACTCATATGGTTAACAACAGCATCCGCGTAAACTCTTAAGCCATAAGATCTGCATTTGTTAATCATATTTCTTAATTGATCGCGAGTTCCCATTCTTCCGTGTAATCTGTATGATACAGGCTGATACATGAAGTACCATGGGTTCATTTCGTCGTTAAACGGCTGAGAAGACATAACTTGTTCTTGATGTGGGAAAATTTTAACGCCAAGATAGCCTGCTTCTGCAATAAACTTGCACTCTTCAGCAATATCGTCATCTGGCCAGCCAAATAATTCAACAATTGCACCTTTCTGACCTTTTCTAAATTTATCATTGTTTTCTCTTTCTTTTATTGGTGCTGCGTTCCATGCGAAGTCAATATCATCGAGAATAAGAGATTCGCCGCTGGCAGCAACAATCTTTACCTTTAGGTTTTTGTTATATGAAGAATCGAAAGTTTTTGTGTTTTCTTTCTGTGCAACGCCATCGAAATAGTATGTTAAATCAAGTGGTTTTGATGTGTTTGCAAGGATTGTGACTTTGCAGGACTTGAGTCCAGTCGAATATTCCAATCTTGGGTAACCAACTAATGTTGACATATCTTGGAATCCTGGTTTCCAAGCATTCGTTCCCCTTAATGGTGTGTTCCAGCGCTGTACAAACCATTTTGGATCCATGTCGCCTGACTGCGATGAACATACAAAGCCAGGATGATTTGTGCAACCTGGAAGTACGTCATATTGTTTAGAAACTGTTGTAGAATGATTCATTACAGAGAACGTAACAATCATTCCAACTATAACGCCAAGGAATACGCATCCTGCAACAATTAATGCAAGTTTTATCCAAGTTTGCCTCTTTCTTGAGTCCTGTTCACGTTCCAATGTGTCAAGAGACTCCTGATCATTGAGAAGAGGATCACTATTCGCTATTTCCATTAATAAATATGATTTTTATTGTGTTAGCAAATTCCTTCAGAATTTTGACCAAAAACGATAAGACTTCTACCGGAATGAATAAAACTAGTTTTATATCTGTCTAAAATGATAACGGATCTTTTAAAATCGTTTTCTGACAATAATTTTTGACATTTGTCAATTTTTTTGACATTATTTTTTTTTTGTTGCTGTTGATAAGTTATATATCTTTTACAGATAAAATCATAGAAAATTACTCGAGAGTATGATACAAAAAATATAGAATACAAATGCATATGAATGGAAGAAACATTATTAATACAAAGATGGAGAATTTATAATAAGAAATAAATAATAAAAGATAAAGAGAAAACTATATGAAATATATAATTAGCGAAAGATAATTTATTTTCATTTAGAAAAAGATAAATCTTCTAAATTTCATCATCTTGATGATCAATTATTTTGATATCACTGTCGGGGGAATCGTATTCGTCGTCGAAATCCTGTTTGAATGGATCATCATCAATTGATTGATTGAAGAGTGGATTATCGTTTGTTAGTCCTGTGGTATCAGTTAATGTTAATACTGCTGTCTCCATATTCATTTCATATGTTGACTCTTCTGAACTTTCCTCATGCTTCTTATGGAGAATTATCATGATAAGAACAGATACTGCAATTATCTCCAGCGCTGCAATGACAATCAAAACAATCAATGTCTTGGAAGGTTTCTTATTTTGTTCATCAGTTGGCAATATGAGGTCAGGTGATAAAGTGGTTGTCGATTCTGAAATAGCATTAGTTTGAGACTCTGTTTCGACAATATTCGATTCAGTTTCAGGTGATGAAGAATTTTCTTGTGGATCTTCTCTGACATCAGGATCATAAAGAGGCCAAATGCGATCGACGGAACAGTCATCTTCAGAAATAATCTGTCTGTAAACTGGAAGAATTTTCAGAACTTGTGGCGCAGATGGTTGTGCAAAATAGTCACCTTCTGACCAAGATTTGTATGGTGTTGATGAATCACACTTTCCTCGAATGACTTTATATGTTTCATATGCGTAATTAATGTCATTAAACCAAAAACCATAAGACGGAAAGTTATCTGATACAAAATATCTGTGGATTGTATCTGATACCAAACTCTTTGGAGGACTACTTCCCCCATAGCAAAGATTATAAAGGTATGGACAGTATCTAAAAGCTGATTTATCTCCAAGATCAGGATCATCATGAACAACAGCTATTCCACCAGGAATAACTAATGTAGTTACGCCGAAATCTGTCACTTTGCCTTCTTCGTTATACTTAACAACTGATTGAATTGAACTTGGACCAAGAACTTGGACGTTATCGGGTAAAACATATGTTGATGGGATTTTGCCATATGTCAAAATAAGTTTGTTATTTGTAGCATCAATCAATTCATGAGGGCCAATGATGAATCGTGGATGGTTGCATGACTTAAAGTAAAGTTTAATGGATTCGCATCCTCGGAAAGATGTTGGTGCGATCGAAGTAATACTGTCGCTGATGACAAAAACTTTGAGAGCTGAGAAAGCAAATGCCATTTCATTGATTGAATTAACAGAATCAGGATAATCAATTGTTGTCAATTTAGTTCCTTCAAGGAAACGTTGAGGAAAAGTTTCAATATTACTATTTAATATAACTTCTTTGAGACGAGAACAATTAGCAAAAACTCCTTGACCAGCATCAGTAATTGGTGCAACTTTAGATATATCAATTGATTCAATGTTTGTGTATGAAAAAGCATAGGCTCCAAGAGAATTCGAATGTATGTTTGAGACGGCTGATAATTTTGTGCATTTATAAAATGCATGTGAGCCAATATCACCTATACATTCATCTAAATTAATTGATGTGATTCCTGTGCAGCCCTCAAATGCGCTTTCCCCGATTGATTTAACATTTTTCATATCAAAGTGAAGTGATGTGCAGCCTGCGAAGCAGTACTCATTAATATCGGTAGGATTTTCGAGGATTAATTCTTTCAGATTATTGCATCCATAAAAGCAGTATCTTGAGATTGAGTTATGAATGAATGTAACTTTTTCAAGTGATTCGCATCCATAGAATGCAAAGTCATCAACTGGATTATTAACAACTAGTTCTTTGAGTTTCTTTGCCTGTGAGAATGCTCCACTTGACACATCATTATCTACTTCATATTTTTCTACTGAATCATCTAATTTGATAAAACCAATTTTATCGCCTGCATAAAGAATCTTTCCTTGCTGACTAAAACCGTTTTGAATAACAAATGTCAGAGAATGCGATTTTGAAAAGCCAACGAAGTCAGTTTTATGAACGTTTTGACCTAAAGTTATATTGATGTCTCCACATCCTGCAAATGCATCTGGACAGGGAACTGAATTTGATGTGAATGAAAAATCACCATCAAAAGTAATATTATTGATCCCTGATGTATAAAATGCGAAATTATGGATCTGTACAACATCAGAAGATTGAATAACTATATTCTTCAGGGATGTTGTTCCAGCAAAAGCATATTCTTCAATTTTTGTAAGATGTTGCTCTATTGTTATTATGCTTAATTTGGAACAATTCTCAAACATTCCTCGATAAATAACATCAATATTTTTCAAAGTTACATTTTCAAGGTTTGAGCAACAAAAACATGTGTATGGGCCAGGACTTTCTTCGATTGTAATAGATGTTATACCTGAGTTAAAAAATGAATACTCTTTAGCATTGCATTTATGTATCCCATCAAAAATTGCTGTATAAGCAAAGCCGAATCTTCCAATTGGGAGGGATTCATCGAGATTCAACATTTTTAATTTTTTGCAGCTATAAAATCCAAAGATTCCAACTTTTTTGATTTTGCCTGAAATTAAAGAACTCAAATTGAAGCAGTTTTGAAATGCATAATTAGGTATAATAATATCTATATTACCAAAATCAACTTCAGTTAGACTATAGCAGTTTTGGAAACAATAAGAACCAATATTACTGCACTCATGTGTTTTTATTGATTTCAAACAATGACAGTTTTGAAAACAACACTCCCCTAAGTAAGTAAATTGTGTGCATTCTACAATTATCAAATCATTGCAATTCATGAATGCATTATTATTTATGAAAATCTTACCTGAACAAATGAATTTTGTGATTCTTGAACCACAGAAGGCAAAATCATTGACCTCAGATTCTGATTCTGATGTGAAATTAAATGATAAAGGACCAGTATTAGCAAATGTTTCGCTTTCTATGATTAATCTATTAAATCTATCAAAATGATTGAAAGTTTGCAAATTAATGCAATTATAGCACGCTCTATTTTCGAATTTTAATGTATTACTGAATATAGTTAGTTCAGTGAGCCTGGTACAATTTTCAAAACACCCTCCACCTAATATCAATTCAACATTGTCAGGAGTTTTTTCAATTTTGCATGATTTAATCCCTGAATTAGCAAAAGCATTAAGGCCAATGCCATCTACGAAGGGTAATATGAATTCATCAAGGTTATAACAGTTATAAAACGCATGTTCTCCAATACTAATTAGTATTGAATTATCATGAAAAGTTATATTTGAAACACTCGAGTTTGCAAAAGCTGAAATGCCTATTGTATTAATTGGAGAAAAAATATCTATTTTTTTAAGACATTTGTTACCAAAAAAGAAATAATCTGGAATTTCTGTAATTTCATGACTACTAAGTTTTAAGTTGTAAGTGAGATTAAACCCATAAAATTGTTGCAATGGTCCGCTTTGAATTGTGATTGTATCGATGCTCGAAGACATTTTATTATGAAATTCGTTGTAGTCATCAGAGGATTCAATAACGATCTCATTATTATTATTGACATGAATAGCATCTGTAATTAGCGAGGCTGAAAGGAGATGATGAATGGTGAAAGATTTGAGCATTTAATATTAAGCTTAATAGTTCAACGTTAAAAGACGATATAAAATCTTGAATATAAATTTTTCAAATTTTAATATTCAGCATTATTAGATAATGTTAAACATATAATTTTCTTGGAAAACGATTATATCTCATTGAAAAAATAAATAAGGACCGGTTGAGTTACACTTTCATATTGATTGCCATCAATAATTTAATGAAAAGAATTTCAATTCTTACAAAATTAATATTTTTTTTATTTTTTCTAATGGCCCTACTGTATCTATAGCCTTAATTTAGATGGTTTGCCCTGGGAAGACCATGGATCCAGCTTTTAATATGGCAATTTTTTAAAGATCATTTCTAGTCCATATATATGATGGATACGATAATATAGATTCATATTTCTGATTCATAAACTATTCAAATCAATTTAAGAATAACATTCAAAATAGTCAATTATTGAAATTATTTTCTATTCTCAAAAGTTTACTACAAAGAAAATGATTAAATTTAAAAACAAATAGTAACTTATAATATGTTATAAATTGACAAATTTTACATTTCTTCGATATAACGATAAAGTCTTCAAATATTGATAATTTCAAAATTTTTACTACAGAATCTATCAATATAAACATCAAGCTTTAATAATTTTAACTTTAAAAACAAAAATAATTTGCAAAATGAAAAACGCTCTCTTTGTTCACCTCTTAGCCAAACCTGTATTTTTTCAATCACGGCCTCAATATTTGGATGGAAGTGTAGCTAAATTCACTGATTCATCTGATTTTCAAAGCGAAAATTTAACACAAGAATTTATTGACAATAAAGTTGTAACTGTAATTGCTACTAACAATATTCACGAAATATTTGCAAATGATGCCCTGAAAATCGTTCAAACGCTTGACTTATCTCAAAGTTCTATATCTATATTACCTCCTAGACTTCTTCAAAATTCGAATGTTATAGAAACAGTACGTTTGCCTACAACTCTAACAACTATCAGTGAATTTACCTTCTTTAATTCAACAATTTCGGAGATAAATTTGCTCAACGTGAACACTATTGAGAAACAAGCATTTTCAAAATGCGCATACCTTGAATCTATAGATTTATCCAATGTTAACAATATTGGAATGGCTGCTTTCTCTTATACGAATTTAAAGCAAATTGATCTACAAAACGCCCAAAACATTCATGATTACGCATTTTATATGTGTAGTGAGCTTCAAAGCATCGAAAACCTACCTGAACAATGCCATTATAGAAAATTCTGTTTTGGATATACCAAAATTAGCCAAATACCTTTTGCAAAAAGTGAGTTCTTTAACAACAAAGTGTTTTACAACTGTACAATTAAAGAAGTCATTATTAAAGAACAACTAGATGTTGAAATAACTACTCCATTTCCAAATTTAGAGAAAATTACAATAGAAACACAAGTTAATACAATAGTCATAATTAATCAACCAGATCTCAAAGAAATCATTCTTCCTGAAAACTTCTCTGAAAATATTTTTTTCAATTCAAATACAAAATTAGAAAGGGTTTATAATACAAATCGTCTTACGAGTATTCCAAATGCTGCATTCAAAGACTGCATATCTTTGATTGAAATTGATGTTGAGTCTGTTATAGAATTCGGAAGTTATGCATTTGCAAATTGCCGGAACTTAAATAATTTGAAAAATTTTGGAAACAAAACTGTAAATGTTTACAATTTTGCTTTTGCTGGATGTGACTCCTTACGTAATATCGACTATTATTATGTTAGAGATCCGTGGAAATCTTATATATCTTATACTACAGGATTCTGTTACTCAGGAATTGAGACTGTTGTACTGGATCCAGCAAATGAAGATTCTTTTGATGCCAGATTCATCGGTTGTAAAAAACTGAAGACAGCAAATCTGTCTGGATTATCAGTAGTATGGGAATTCATGTTCTATAACTGTATCAGCTTGACAGAAGTCATTTTGTCAAACAAACCATTGAGATTCAGAGAATTTTGTTTTGCAAACACAAATATCAGTTCTATCGAAATTCCGAGTGGTTCAATAATACAAAAATATGCATTTATACATTGCAAGAACTTAAAAGAGATAATTTGGAACAGAGATATTAGCGTTTCATTCAACAGTATTGCTTCAGATTATCAAGATCAAGGTTTACAGGAAGAAGTTAAAAACTATCTGAAATATTTAAATGATTATAATTATGTCAAAGAACCGTCGATGTTTGCAATTGATGATTTCCCTGAAGCGCATTTCTCACATATAGTGACTTCATTCTACGGATGCACAAACATTAAAAAGATAAAATTAGCTGATGATGTGAAAGATTTCAACATCGGATGTTTCCCGAACAGTTCGATCGCTGAGTTCGAAGTTTCTGGGTCATTCAAATTCTCAAACGATGCCCTCACTTCATCAAATGGATTAATTCTTTATGCGTATGTCGGTAATGCAGAAACATACACAGTTGATGAAAATATTTTGGAAATCAAATCATTTGCTTTTTCAGCAGCAAAACCATTGAAACACGTCATTATTAAAGCAAATGTCAGAGCATTTGATGGTGCATTTGCCCATTGTCACACTTTAGAAAGTGTCACTATAAACTCTAGCCCGACATACATCGGATACCAAACATTTTCGCACTGCTACAATCTCAAGAATGTTCATTTTGCAGAACAATCAAAGATTTCAACCTTACAAAAGTATGCGTTTGCGTGCTGCTACAAACTTGAATCTCTCGAATTCACCGTTTTGCAGTCTATTTCAGAAGGATGCTTCATGGGCTGTATATCTCTTTCGAATCTTGATTTATCAAAAATTTCAGAAATTCCAGAAAGATGCTTCTGGCTCTGCTCGAATGTTAAACTTTCATCATTCAAAATTGGTTCAAATCTCAAATTAATTGGAAATTTCTCATTCGCTGACTCATTGATCCAATCATTTGTTTGCCCAAATAATCTTGAATTAATCGGATTTGGTGCCTTTGAGCATTGCATCAAACTTGCAAGTTTTATATTCAATAACAGAATTAAGGCAATCAAAAGTTATACTTTCTACAACTGTTCATCCTTAGATAGCGTAACAATAACTAATTCTATAGCACAAATTATGCAAAATGCTTTTACATTTTGCTTCAAATTGAGGATTAACTT
Organism: Trichomonas gallinae; assembly: GCA_008369845.1. Taxonomy (NCBI): domain Eukaryota; phylum Parabasalia; order Trichomonadida; family Trichomonadidae; genus Trichomonas; species Trichomonas gallinae. The sequence goes on from MRSU01011427.1 coordinate 12,408, forward strand.
TGATGGAGGTTCGCATCCAATCTTCGACATTGTCAATAACTGCTTAATTGTCAAAGAAAGTCGCACACTTGTTTTAGTTTTAGGAGATAACAGTGGTACATTTAGAGTTCCTGATTCAATAACATTAGTTCCATATGATAGTCTGGATGACTTAGGTATCATACAAAATAAGCATTACACGAAACATGGCTTGATCAAATTAATCATTCCAGAGCATTCTGTGTTTCTTCAAATGCATAATTATAACATACAAAGATATTACTATGAAACCCGTTTTGAAAACAGTTATGAAATAGATTATCCTTATCCTAGAAATATGCATAGTATTTGTTATGAAGGTATCAAATTGGAAGATCTAGATCCTTCATATTATTTATTATTTTATATTGAATCTTCAAGTGAATCAGGTGGAAAATGTGATTCATCTGTTTCTGAGATGGTAAGTTCAACAAAATATAACGCAATTCCATCAGCATTCGATGATGTTTACAAAGTGGATGAAAGTATTTACAATGGTACATATTATCTCTTTTCCAAAGATCCTATTCTCCTCACAGAAACGAGCATATTTGTGAGACAGCTTTTCGGTCTTCCATATTTCAACTTGAATAACGAAGCCATAGTTACAATATCTTTGGTTGTTGTTGTTTCCGCTCTTTTTGTCATTATAGCTATTCTCAGCTTTATTGCTATGAATAGGAATTATAAATAAGACAACTGCAACATGTTATTTAACTTTCGGTAAACAATTTTTATCTAAAAAATAGAACATCATTTAGATTTAATCTTATAGCAGTGGGACAAATAGCTGATAACGCTCATAGAATAAAGCAATGACTATCATTGAAAAAAGTCGACTTAACAAAATTTTAAACTTTCCTATATTCGATCTTATATCATACGCGAAATTTGTCTACTGATATTTATCCGAACGTTACAATAAATGGGATTCAGAATCGCTTAATTCAATAATTTTTGAAAAAGATGTTAATATAGATTTGCAAATGGTAAATTACATGAGAGTGTTGTAAAGAAGAATTATAATTATTATTAAAGAAGATTTAACATAATATTACATTATCCAATTTGATTTGGCCTTTTGAGAGTCTCCTTTGTTTCTTTTCAAACAGAAGCTGAAGCTGTTCTTGTCTTGTTAATTGTCTTGGAGAACTTGAAGCCATTCCAGAGCTTGAGCCTTGTAAGCCATCATTCAATGATTGCTTGCAGGCAGGTAGTTCTGGTTCTTTTTTAACTTGTTTTTCGACTGGACTTGGTTCAGGTGTCGCAATTCTGAGTCTAGTTTTATTTGATATAGATGGGTGTGAAGAAGGAAGTGTGATGCTTGAGTTAAACACTGGATTCTTCTTTGACGATAAAGGTAAAAATTGTCGATTATCTTTGGTCGCAGAGATTTCTTGTTTCTTTGGCTGGCTTTCGCCTACTGATACGTTACTTGGGCTCTTGGAAGGTTCGATGGAAACAGTTTTCGCAGATTTATCTACAACCAAAGAATTTGTTGCGTTATTGTCCGGAATATCACCACCAAAGTTAGAATGAAGGTTTCCATGTGTGATAACTTGTGAAAATGGCTGCAATAACGAAATATTTTCTTGACGGATCAATATCTTGTATTCAACTGACTCATTTGTTGCTTGATTGCCTGTAATCATATTAACTAGTGAGTTTTCATCGATATGAGAAGTTAATTTCGACAAAATTGTGTTTCTGATTGGCATTCTTGTTATGGAAGTCAAATTGGACATATTAGGAAGCCCTCTGTATTTTGAAATCCATGGGTGGCGCCAAATTTCATGGAACGTGACTCTTTGAGAATAATTCTTTTTGGTTAATCTGCTGATTAAATCTTTAAGCTCATTGCTCATGTTAGGACTATACTTTGGCTCCGTGTAAACAATTTTCTGCATCATTCTCTGCATGTTCTGGTCAACAAAAGGAAGAGTTCCCATTGTGATTCCATAAAGAAAAACACCAGCGCTCCAAAGGTCAGACATCGGAGTGAAAGGCTGATTCTTGAGTACTTCGGGGGCGGCATATGCAGGAGAACCACATGGTCCGTTTATTACTGGAATAGAATTACTCATTAGATGAGAAAATCCAAAATCAATAAGTCTAATGTTATGGTTTTGGTCCAGTAAAACATTTTCCGCCTTCAAATCGCGATGTGCAATATTGCATTTCTTTTGGAGATATTCTAAAACATGAATAAACTGGCAAAAGTAGTGTCTAGCTTCATCTTCTGAAAGTTTGCCGAACTTATTTATATAAGAAAGTATGCTTCCACCTTCAACAAACTCCAATACCACGACAAAATAGCCTTTGTCGAAGAATGATTCGTAAAATTCAACTAAAAGGGGGTGATCTATGATCTTGAAGATGTTAATCTCGTTCTCGACCATTGCCTTCTGCATTGGATCATTTAATGTCTCTGCTAAAATAACTTTTAGCGCAACTTTAGCTCCAGTCTTGTTATGAACAGCCTGAAACACAGACGAAAAAGCACCGCGGCCTGTGAGCTTAACTATCGTATAATCTTTGAGCACAGTACCACTGGGAATATTCATTTTTGAAATTTAGATTTGAAAACAATATTTCAATTATTTTGAATTTTTTCAATGTGTTTTTGAAATTTATCGAATGATTTAAATGCGTATCTATATGTATAATATCGAATTAACCATTTTTTGAAAAAATGCTCAGAAAAATCAAAAAATGAATTTTCTTGGAAATATACAATGTGATACAGTACATCGTTGTTTTGTCGAAATTGATAGAAAAGTTAAAATTTTAAATATTTAGTTATATTTTTATTAATCTTTATATATATATATCGTCGTATTTTTGAGAGACAAACAAAAATTTCCAATATCGATAAACATTGACTATATATTCATAATAGATCAATATTTAAGAGTTTGAGAAAAGCCTGACAAATTGAGTTTATCACAGCTATTCAGCATTTAAATTATATGCAATAAATCAAAGGATTTTTCATTTGAGAGTATACAGTTGTTTTGAATATAACTTCAAAATTAAAATGCGGCTTCAATTATATTAAAAAGAAATATTATAATGATATCTAATGTCATGCGATAATTGAGAAATTTATGACTATTCAAAAATTATGGGCAAAGTGAAAAAAACACTAATTCGTTGAAATATGATTAATTTACGTGCTACAATGCCTGAAATTCGTGTTTAACTAAAAACATTGGTATATGTTAAAAATTAAAAATTCAAAAACAATGAGTTTTTTGTACTATGAAATAATATGTTTTTTGATTTTTCAAATTTTTGAAAAAGTTGATTCAATATTTTCTGGGAAATATTTTTATGTTTCACCTCATATTCTTAAAAATATTGTTTTATTGATGTCAGCCATCCACTGCATAGAATTTCTATTTTTGTAGGTATACTATAAATATAAGTACGAGTTTTCGAAGTAAAATGTTGAGATTTCTTCGATAGAAACTATTGGAATTCTTTGTTATACTGAGCTGTATGTGAAAATACTTTTTGAGTGTTATATATTTGATATTCTTAAGATAATGTTGATCACATCATCTCATTTAGAAGCAAGTCATGCTTTGCTGTCTTCTCTTTGTTTCGAAGAAATTTCGTAAAATTGTCATAATGCAATAGATAATCTAGAACACGTTTGTTGCACTGGGAATGTTGTATCTATATTGTCTTAGAATATGAATTCCTCAATAATACAATACTTATTCAAAAACATTAAAATGTCTGAATGAAAAATTTATCAAACCCTAAACCTGACGATAGTAATAGTTAGGCTTCTATAGTCTGATGCTTGTTCACCTATTCAAGTATATAATTTTCGACGTTTTTTCCAATGATTGTCTTAAAAACATGGTAAGAAACGCTATTCTATGGATGAAACAAGAAAATATCATATCAATGATTCTTTTCATTCTAGAATAAAGCAATAAATATCAGCTTTACTTTGAAAATTTCTTTGATACATTTTAAACTAAATTGTGAATTGATTCAATGGTGCATATACCAATAATACTGCATATGCATGTCAATATGTCTGTAATTTCACAATATTGGAAATCAAATTGATATCAATAAATTGAATAGTAATTTTATTGATCTTACACATTACTCAGATATTACTTCAAAAATCAAATCTAATTAATGTTTTAAAATCAAGATAAATAGGCTAGTCCCTGAAATATTGAAAATTTTTAATTATCGAATATAATATTTCCATTTGCCAATATTACTAAACTGACTTTATTTTTTTCATTATTAAAACGAGAGACATCTCCAGACCTCGTCTTTCATACTTCTAATAGCTATTAATAGGCATGAATCATGACCCGCAAACTCAATACGAACTTAAACATCCGAATGACTCAATTTTAAAATTTCAAAAGTAATTTTCCATTTAAATCAACAAAATATGATAAGTGGTAACGTTGCAAAGCTAACAGATATTACGTTGGACATGATTTTGTTTGCAATTTTGCGATATTTTTTTGGCGATTTTTAATAAATCTCAAAAGCTTGATCTGCTTAGTTTGAACTTCGAATATTAACGCAATGGTTGCAAGGATTTGCCAATATAATATTGTTTAAACCTATGCATCTCGAACTCCGATCATTTTCAATTAACATATGACTACAAGTTTATGATATTTGATTATGCACAAAGTTTCAAAAAGAAATACTTCAACCAATTTCAAATTTATTTAAATCAATAATTTTATCTTTTTCATTTCATACAGAAACAATCAATCTTCAACGAATTTTCAGCCATTTTAGTGCTAAATATATTATATTCTTTATAATTTACGCATTCAAAACAATCAATTCGCGATTCCGGAAAAAGATTTCCGACTTCACAGAGTTACTTCACCTCAATTTTATTACCATCAGAAAGATGTACAAGGAACGGACTCGTAGTTTTATTTTAGTCCGGCTAAATAATTTTCCCAAAAAAATTAAACAAAGATTTGCACCGCCCGGGAATCGAACCCGGACCCCCACCTTGGCAAGGTGAAATTCTACCATTAGACCAGCGGTGCTA
>MRSU01011432.1:0-18965 GCA_008369845.1 Trichomonas gallinae
ATAAATCACACATATCAACAATTCTAATTATCACAAAATTAGTTCGAAATTCGCAAAAAATCGAGTTGAATCACTTCTAACAATAATTTCTTTCACTGCTATTACCACACATTTGTTCATTGGAAAAGCATCAGTCATAATGAACGTAAAAATGCTCGAACAGAATTTGATTTCTAAACTAGATCTTTTTATCAAATTTATATATCTTAAAATAATTAATTTCATGGAAATCATTTTAACAGATTTGTGCATCTAAGAGGAATATAATATATTTACGTTAAATAGGGTTCGATTTCTAAATTAGATCTTTTTATCAAATTTATATATCTTAAAATAATGAATTTCCTGGAAATGATTTTTACAAATGTGTATATCTAAGAGTTCTCTAAAATATTTACGTTAAATAGAGTATGGATTCTAAATTAGTTCTTTTTAGCAATTTTATATATCTTCAAACAATGAATTTCAGAGGAATTATATTAATAAATTAGCATATATAAGAGGATTATAATATATTTATATTATTCAAATTGCTTTTTTCTAAATTATTCTAATCAATGATTGAAGTCGAATGTAAACATCAATATTTTGATACATATCAGGAGTTGCATATTCATTTAATGATAAAAGATAGATGCATAAGTGCTACTATGAATGATGTCAAATAGAATTAGATTTTAATCATTGGTAATGCTATAAATTTCGACAAACATCATCGAGAAATTTGAAATTTTTCATTAAAGGCAAATCCAAGCGAAATTAATGAAAACAGTATATATGGTAGCATACACATCTATATATGAAAATGAAATGGATTGAAAAAAATCTGATTACGTTTAAAATTTCGGCACAATGACGAATTCGGCACAAAATAAGCCGATGATCAGTCAGGCTTACATATATATCAAACCAGCAGGTCAAGTGGACGCTAATTCCGTTAGAATTATGTTTCCACGTTCATTCGACTCGCTTAAAAAATCAGCACAAGGAATTTTCCGCTTGAAAAAGGAAATTACAGCATTCTTCGATGAATCAGGTAATATTATACGACTTCTTTCAGACATTGTTCCGAAATCTACAGTTTTGGTCTCAACTAAGCCATTAAATTCAAAACAACAGAGAAGTGCGCGAAAAGAGAAACGTGTTATATCTGATAACGATGAGGGCGTTATTGAACCTCCAGATGATGAAGAAGAGGAAGTTTTCTCTGAAAATGAAGAATCTAGCGAAATTCCGCAAATCAGAAGAAATTCATCGAGAAATTTCGAACTTATAGAGTCTACAACACAGAATGAAACTGATTTCGACAGTGTATCGAATAATCCTCCAAATAAGAAACAAGTTAAATCTATGATCCCAGTTCGTAGACAATCAACAACAATACAGAACAGACAAAACAACCTCGACGCAATGGAGCATCAAAATCAGAAACAACTCTCATCAGAAGATCTTACAACAAATCCTGACTTTGGTGAAGATGAGGAAGAAGAGGAAGACCAAAATATTACAGATGATGTATCAGATCTAAAAAGTCTTGGTGCAGAAGAATCAATATTAGCAAGAAACAGAAAACTCATTACAGCAGATCAAATCAATGACTCTGAGCTTGAAATTAACGCAAAGACAGACAATGAAGAAGAAGATCAAAAAGATTTAGATAATCCAGATCAAAATGGCGAGGAAGAGGAAGTTAAGGAGAGCTTATATAATGTTATTGAAGAATTAATCGGAAGCGAGTATCAAAACGCAATAGAAAATGCCTATCTTTCATTTCCTAAAAAAGTTTCGAATTTCTTCGACAAAATCTTAGATATAGAGAAATTACAAGACATAAGATACATCAACAAAATTCACAGCCTTTTAATTAAAGAAGATTTCATTCAAAAAGACGAAAATATCAAATATGACGACGAAATAAAAGTCGCAGCACAGAGTTTTATTGACAGACACAGGAACTTGCACAAATATGGCAACACGTACAACTTCCAGTCCCTTCTTTTCGGACCGCGCAGTTGCGGAAAGACAACATTCCTTTCAAGACTTATTGATCGTTTAAGTCTAGAGCTTTGCGTAACCGGCGACAGACATCATTACTTCTTATTCTTCGCTAACATGAGAAGATCAGCTCTCACTGCAACTAACCTTGCAGAGTTCTTCAAGTGGATTGTATCACATACATTCTTGTTGCTTGAAGCTCAGTCTCCGTTCCACAAGGTGTGGTTTAATGATCTCGCGAAATCATTCATTTCTATTGTGGAAACTAAGAGCGCTGCAGCTCTTCCAAGGCGTTTTATCAAGGAATGCGAGGATAGAGAACTTGTAGCAAGTCTTCAAGTTGTGTTTAGCGAGCTCAAAGACATGTGGGGTGACCAAGATTGCTTCCCACAGTGGCTCGCAAATGTCCTTAATTTTCCAAATTCTATTGCGAAAGTTTTCAATTTCGAGTCCACAATTTTCATCATAGACCATTTCGAGACATGTGATTTGGTAGTTGATGGAGGTGACATCTTCCAGGGTGCTCAGAAAGAGTTATTATCAGATTTCTTCCTCAGAGTGATGAAACTTTCGCCATTCATCATTTCGTCACAAGAGTCAATTATTGACGACAAAACTGTTGAAATTATCAGCCTCTGTGACATTGTTGTGCCACCGAATGTTGGTGTCACGGTCAATGTACACTTCGAGGATGAAGGGTATGGAAAGATCATCATAAATAGCGGAAGTACTGGCGGAATACCGCATTTTGTCCAGAAATGGGATGTTTTGATGGAAAAGTTCGATATTCTTGATAAAGCGAACGAAGAAGATGACGAGGATGCAGTAGAGGAGGCGATGGCAGAGGTCGTGATGGCAGCTGAGACATACCTATGCATTGCGTTCTCAATTGGTGGTTCATCGAGTTTTACTGTTACTAATGTTGTAAGAAAAATGAGCAAATAAAGATTTATTTATATTTTTGTTTTCAATTTCGGATAATATTTTCATTGTATTTTCACCTTTCGAGATACAATGTTTTTATATAGCTATTTGTATATAAGTTGTGATGACTAATAATAATATCAAAGAAATAGTATCTGAAAGCGATAATATTATACGAAAAGAAATTGAATTGCTTCGGATCATAATTATTAGTCTCGTATGTGATAGTGTGTGTGCGAGTTATTACAAAATCATGTAACGATTAGGACTTTTATTCACAAAAAAAATTTATCTGTATAAAATTAAAATAAACTCCGCATACCATCAACGTTAATAACAGCTGTCTGCGCTAAAGAATCAAATTCAGTAACGAGTTTCTGGAGATCTGCCTCAGATGGCGAACATCTCTTCGCACACTTAATGAGTGCCTTGAGGAGATTTTCGTTGAAGCTAGCAACGATATCTACCCTCGGCTTGAAGTATTCTGCCACTTCTTTGTTGTTTCCAGCGGATTTAAGAGCTTCGCTAGTTTCTTTGTGTAACGAGTTAAACGATTTGAAGATTCCAAGTATTTTCGAGTAGTCTGTTTTTGTCGAAATATTGTCTTCGAAGATCTTTCCTTCTAAATCTTTCAAAATATATTGACCAAAATCGAAAGAGCCATTTACCATGGCCGGCGTTATCGCGTCGATCTTCGAAACGATATTATCTATTTGTTTTTTCATAGCAATGTACCCGTCGTAAGGATCACTATCAAAACGTAAATCATCGTACATTGTATGCATTTTATCAGCGGCTTCTATCCATTGGTTGAGATGGCTTTCGAATGCCATAGGATGTGTGTTCATTTTCTGTATAAAATCCTTAATTTTGAACGTTTCTATCAAACTAACGACTTCCTGGTCGCTAACCTCACTGAAATCCGACGAATGGATGGACTCTATGAGCTCTGAGATCTGTTGGCTGTATTTGTAGAAATCATCGTAAGTAAATTTAGAGTTCGAATCTGGAATTCCTGACTCGTTTTCGACAATTGAGCGAATGAATTCTGTTGTCTTGATGATGAGCTGTGTAACTGCGTAGTCTAAATCGATGTAGAGCCTGAAGGCTTGGTTTAATTTGAATGGGAGCTGGAAAATCTGTTGTTGCGATATTGGGCAGTGCGGCACTGGGTTGAACATGTCCATCAAATCGCCTTCTTCATATTGTGGGACGATCATCTCCTTCTTAAAGACAGCATTTGTAAATTGATTAACAACTTCAGATTCTGTGCCAAGTTGATCGACTGTACCGTTTTTAATAGCATCAATAACACGATTAAACGCATTTATCCAGTTTTCTACGTCAATTTCATTTTCGCATACAATGTAGAATTGTTTATCTGGGTTCTTAATGTATAAAGCGGGTTGGTTCTTAGGCCCACGTGCTGGTGAAACGGTTGTCTGTTCAGAAACGTTAAATGAACCTTTTTCATTCGAATATTTCTTTTCGAAGTACTTAACAACTCCTTTTCCCAGGACAAACCATCGTTTTTTCCATGACTTAATGAAGTGTCCTTCCTTCATAAGCCATCCTTCCTTGATAATCGGTGTGAAGGGTGGATTACTCATTTTTTTATTAACAAACCGTTTTGAAAATATCAAAAAAACAAATCTCCAGACATATAACACGCCACAGAACAGATTTTAATAAGAAAAAAAATTATCGAAACATAAAAATATTAATTCACGAGTTTATATCATAAACTAAAAAGAATAAATGCGAAAAAAAGGAAAAAAATTGATTGATGTGAAATAAAAAAGTGTTTAAAAATCTGTGAATTGGTTATGATATTTGCGTTAAAACTAATCGACAACCATCTTTTCTGTCAATATTGAGAATGGACAATTTCGATATTTTTTGATCTTTATTTCAAATTATTATAGAAGTATTTCCAATAACATATGCAGTGAACACATCAAAAGAACAGATTTTTTGTTTAATTTTTTGTGAAGACAAGGTGAAAGGAAAAACATTTAAAATAGATTAATTATATATTATTTTATGTTTTTAATTTCTGATGTTTTAATATTTGAATTAAAAGTAATCGTTTGTTTTATAACTTTTCTAATTTTTCTTGCTGATGTCACTACATTAACTCTTGGTCTTCCGGAATTCAAAATGATTTGGATTGAAAACAAAGGTTTTTTATTTCAATGGTTCGAGTTAAATTGTTTTAATCTCTGTCTATTGTCGTTTCACATTATTCACAAAAATACTCGTAAATGTAAAATCATCTTAAAAAATTTTACTTTTCTTCATTCAAAATCGTTTTTTGACTTAATTCCATCACGAACCTGGCGTTCTAAATAATGAAATAAGCATGAAATTAGGAGTAAAAATTAGTGGTGGTTGGGAAATTGAAAATACAAACGAAATACGAAAAAATAATTTTTATTCCAGAACGAGTGTTTTCCAAACTGAAATAACAAGTAGTATTCTGAGAATGTAGCTAGATATTGACGCATTAAAGACAACTTAACGTTGCTAGATTGAACCGAAATGCGAACTATGCAGATATTCGGATATCTGCCGAGAGGTATGACAACAAATATAATTCATGGTTTCTTATCTTTCAATTCGATAAATTTCGGAAAATTCGATAAGTTAGTAAGCATTTTGATTATATTAAAAAATACTTATCCATTAATCCAATACTGTTCACATACTCTTTAATTAACTCGTAGGATTTTTGTTTGAGAAAATTTTTGCATTTCTGTAAAAAAAATCGTTTTTAATAAGAATCATTTCGTTGAAATGTTCATTTCTTATTCTACTATGTAATATAATGATGCTTTTATTGCAATATTAAGATTTGTAATTTGTGATTCAATAATCTATGGAAATTCAAGTTGAAATACTTATGTTTCATCTTTTCATAGATAAATTAATAGTATTAGAATGGAACGAACCTGAGGTTCCGTACGAAAAACAACCTTTCGTATATAATACGAATCGAAAAATAAAACAAGAATCTGACACATAAACCATTAATTTGACAAATAAAATTAACCTTTTCAAAATTCCTTTCAAACATGATTTTCGGTTTAATTTTATTTCATATCGCAATAAAATCCCATAAACATTCTAAATTCAACAGAAATAAGCGAAAATTTATAAAAATTTTACAAACGGTTGACGAATTGAATGCATCACTTCACAATGAATTTAACAATTTCAGCGCTTCGTGCTTCCAATAAATTATCACTTTCACCTTATATTTCTACAAATATGAACTTGAAGATCAGAAATTCCATGTTTTCGCATCACATTTCGTCTGTTTTCCACGTGAAAAATAATTTTGCCGCTTATAACACGCAGTTCAGACATTCATTGAACACTTCCATTGTTCTTGACTCTGTTGTGAGGTCAAATACGTTGTTTACCTCACGAGAGACCCTTGGCCAAGATGTTGAGTATCAAATTATCAGTTGCGCCTTTTACAAATGCTCATCTTCTTCTGGATCTGGCGCCATATCATGCCCAAACATCAAGGCTTCCGCAGCATTTAGGATCCAATCTACTGGATTTGATTCCTGCAAAGGTGAAAAAGGCGGAGCTTTCGCTTTTGACGTCGCAACATTCACACTGGAAAAGGTGTGCTTCAGATCATGCTCTGCAACTGCATCTGGATCCGCTTTTAAGGTCACCGCCACAGATAAATTCACAGCTACAAACATTCTTGTTGATTCTTGCAGCGGACAACAAGCTGTATATGGTAAATCTAGTGGAACTGCCGAATTTAAATCCGGAAACTTAACACATAACAATGATGGAGATGCTTTAACAACATACCACGGAAAAGATATACTTACACAGTATATGACCTACAACTCTAATACCGTTGGTATCGTTTGTGACGTTAATACTGAGGCTTCAACCCCAGATCCAGGCCAATTCTTCAATTTCATATTAAATACAGGAAAATCCTCAATTTACATTTCACATGAATATAATTTCATCGGAATATCATTCATCAACGAAAGAACCAGCTATGCGCTGAAAACAAGCAAAGATGGATTATACTGTCAATTTAGAGACTTAATTACATCAGCCTCGAGGATTGATAAGGAAGAATTCTACAAGGGAGTTAAACTTGAAACGAATCCAACTACTGATTCGACAAAAACACAGTCGTTGAATCTTGCTGATCTCAACGAATGCTGGGTACTTATTAGCAACCCATCAACATCTACTAGATTATCTTGGAAGATCAAGACTCTAATTATCGTTGCAATTATTGCAGTTGTTTTGGTATCTGTTTTTATCTACCGTAAGACCTGCGGCAACAAATTCGGACTCTCTGGACAGAGACTCGCTTATACACTCTAATCATATACTATTCTTTTGTTTCAAATCATTATTTTCTAAATAAAAACTTAAATTTGAATATAAACCATAGTTTAAACAATAGACAAATATATAATATTGACAGTAAAACAAGATGCGAATCATTTCAAGCTGATTTTTGAATTTCATTTTTTAATTTTTCGAATGAACCAGAAATTAACCATTAAAAATCAACTTGTTATAAGTTCGCTAGGCATTTTGGCCAACTGAACTCCTTTGTTTGCTCCAGAGCATCTTCCGCAGCACATATTAACCTTGAATAATATAATGCATGAGAATATGAAGAAAACTGTTGATACAGATAATGCTATTATAGGATACATTGATAGTGTTTCAATATAATTATATCTTGTAGGCAAAGGAATTGGCGTAGAAGGTTCTACAGAACTGGATCCATAGTAAACAGCATCTTTTTCCGAGTTTCCTGTTACATATAATGTGAAACCACGGTTTTTCATATTTTCAAATGTATTTATCTGCAGCAAAACTGTTCTGTTCTTTTCTCCAACGCTAAGATCCAATGTACCCTTATTCATGATGCAAGTGATTTCTCTATTATAATACATGCAAATTTTATCACTAATTCCATTTGTTGAAAAATCACCTTTCAAAGAAAAATTAGTTACATCCGATATAAATATACATTTTTTGGTAGCATTGTCTAAGTTGTAATAGTTATCAAGCGAAGATTCAAAGTTGATTGTTTGACTTGCTCCGTTTGTAATTAAAACTCCATCAGGACATAGATCTCCGATGAATGATGATATACAGTTGCATGAATCATCGACAACTTTGAATTGGTATGAAGATCGATATGTATTTGAATGAATTGCGTAAAGCATTGATGATTTAATTGCCTCGTAATCAAAATAAGGTTGTTGTTCTTGCTCATATGCGTGATAATGCTTGATAACTGTTGATTTTTCTACTTTATTGAATATCAGATAATAAGAATGAGAAGAGGAATTGATGCAAACCGTTTTTCCTCTTGCAGAACAATAGCAACCAAGCGTTTGACCATTATCTGGGCTCAAAGAGTAGTCACACGCTTGTGAAGATAAAGCAAAAAAGATCGATATCATAAATTGATGAAATTTATTCAAAAAATAATGAGTTAAAGGATGGACATTATTACTCAATCAAAAAATTTGATTTTGAGTGAAATTTGACTCGACAAAATCGATTTTTTCTATTTGGAATGAAAATATATAAACATACAATGAATTACAGTGTTTGCATGCAAAATCTGATATTAATCCCCGTTAATTCAAAATTTTAATTTTACATGTCAAAATATTATTTTTTAAATAAAATTATCGTTTTTAATTGAAAATTATCATTACATGGCAAAAAATATTAATTTAAACAATATAAATTAAAGATGTTTTTCTTTTTAATATCAATAAAAAACCAAAAAATATGACAAAATTTTTGATTTTTTTGACATTTTTATCGTACTATTAATTGAATGGTTTACAAAATTCTTTATATTTATAAAATATAAATCAGTATCTACAATGTTTTTCATCAAAATAAAAAACGATCATTTTCAATTCAATTATATTTTTATATAAAATAATTAATGGCATGCTAAAGTAAAATAATTTATCTTCCTCAAAAACGATAAAAATTATTTGAAATTTTACAATGAGAAAGAAATTGAGTTTCTTCAACGGGGCAACCCTGGAATCGTGCTCAAAGTTAAATGACATCTTGCCAAAAACGAACTTCAGGGTCTCACCTTTCAGTTTATTCGGCGAAAAAGATGGATCTATGCATCTTGAATGGATGCATCGCCCATCTTCGTGTTTAATCATAGAAAAGATCAATGATCCTGTCGCAAGAGAGTACTTAATCAAAGCTGCATTGTATTTAGCCAAATTGAAGAGCTTCAATGTATACGTTGAACAATATGTTTTCGATTCGGAGAAAATGTTCACATTTTGGCAACCGCTCAACCTTCAAGATCATACAACAATTGATTTCGTGTTGCTGTTTGGTGGAGATGGCACACTTTTACACTTGTCAAGTTTATTCCCAGAATTTTGTCCGCCAATTCTATCATTCGCTGCTGGATCTTTAGGTTTCTTGACTCAGTTTTACATGGAAGAATACAAAGATGCAATTGAAGATCTAATTAGAGGAGTTTTATATATAAACTCAAGAACAAGACTTTTTGGAGAATTAAAAGTCAATGATCAAATAGTTGACCATTTACAAGCAACTAACGATGTTGTTATTCTGCCAAGCTCAGCATCTTCAATTTGTTCACTTGATGTTTCAATAGACGGCGAATTTTTCACGCGAGTCATTGGCGATGGACTCATTATATCAACAGCAACAGGAAGCACAGCATACAACCTCAGTGCTGGAGGCTGCATGGTTCATCCCTCTGTTTCATCGATTTTGTTCACTCCTATATGCGGACATTCTCTCAATGTTCAGCCTATTGTTTTGCCCGACTGCTGCCTTTTGTCAATAAGGATCAGCCCGACAGAGAAATCAAATCAACCTTACAGTATCAGCTACGACTCTAAAAAAGCAAAATTGGAGAAAGATAATGAGCTTTTGGTGAGAATTTCCGCTTTTCCTCTTCCGACTGTCTGCAAGAAGTCGCCAATCGGAGACTGGCTGAACTCAATATCAACAGTTTTGAAATGGAACCAGCCAATGATCAACATGACTCAAGACACCAAAGGATACAACTAATTATAGTTAGCAAAAAGTTTTTAATGCCGCAAAAAGCCGTGGATGATGATCTTATATTGTTTTTAGGAACTTTTATTAACAATAATTATTTATATGACCGATTATTAGTCTGTTATATGTTAATTATTATCATATATGTCAATTAGTAAATTATTGTTTGTTTATTTATATCAATAGCACTTTATTTTTAAATTTTAAAAATATTTTATTTCTAATTAGATTTTCAAATGTATTTTATTATAGTATTCATCAGATCTATTGGAAAATATTGAATTTAATTATACAACAAAGCTATCTTTCATATGATGAAGCGTTGATAAAAGTATTTGAGGAAATATTATTGTGATGATTGTATTTAACTGATAAATTTAGATAATTATATGAAATGTATTAGTATGCTTGCCGATGAAGGATGATAGCACTTGTTTTCTAGAATATTTTTCAATCAGAAATAATATGTGTGAAGCGGTAAATAAATAGTAAAGATAGGTGTTTCTAAACAAGACAAACAGAGATATTTATACAAATAAGATCGTAACGATATATTGATTATGTATTCGCAAAATAACTAGAAAATGTAAGTATTAGAACCAGTAATTTTTTGTACTGAGCTGATGCTCTTATCTGATTTGATCAAAGATCCACTTAGAGTTAAAGTCATTATTTGATCTTCGGGATTTAGAACTCCATACAATGGTATTTGGAAATGAGATGAACCATCGAGTGGAATGTTACCAATTTTAACTTTTGTTCGAGCAAGTGGAGCAATATCTTCTTTATTAACGTCATAAATGCAAAGAGTAATGTATAAATAGCCATTATCCAAGTTTGTAGTATTAACAGCAATCGAAACTGACGAATCGATGTATGTTGTTTTACTTATCTTAAATTGTGTTGATGAAACAGGACTCTGGCTTCTGTCTGAGTTGATGACAATCCATGTTTCATCGGAAATATCTTCAATAAACGATGTTGGCATTGCTTCAACAATATTCAACTTAATCGTCATGAAAAATGATCCAACAACCTTATCATTCTAACGTTTTTGGTAATTTTGTGCTTTATTATGAGCGAATTTTTGTATTTTATGAAAGGTTTAAAATTTTTATATATCAAAAAGATAAGAAAAAAGGATAAAAATGTTGCATGTATAATCAAAAAACACTTTTTATTTAATAATAATTCTTACATATACATATGGATGACATTATTAATCCAAGTTGAGAATGTCTGGAAGTTAACAACATCATCAGCACCACTAATATCAGAGGTAATTTGGACTCTCGTTGCCTCTTCGACTAAAGAGATCTTGATAGAAAATGATCCGTGCTCGAAAACGACAGATTGGAATTTGACCTGAATCTCTGGGTCCTGCTCGAATGTTGCCTTACGAACGAACGACATCCAGTCTATGCCTGGGAGGTTTGCGATCTCCTCCATCGTTCTTGCGACAGCAACACCAACTGATTCAGGCCTCTGCGCGATTCTTGACAAGAAAATCAGTCTGACGCGCATCAAATGTCTCGTCGATGAAAACATCGAGAAAGCTTTGAGAATTCTATCAGCCGTCTGATTCCACTGTGCGAGCCTGACATCGAGGCCGCTGTTGAGCATGAGCGCCTGCAGGTGGAACCACTGTGACTGCTCGTTCGGCTCGAAGACTTTCATCTTCTCATCGCTCTGCTGCATTGGGTGGAATTTCGCGTAAAGTAATGCGTCTCTGTCCGCGAAGAACTCTTCTATGTACATCTTCAAGTTGGCGAGCTGCGAAGTGTGGACACTTAACGTTGGATGCGACAGCCTCTTTTCTGGAGAGAAGCCAGGGAACTTGCGCAAAGCGATCTGAAGAACAAGCGAAGGAGAAACTTTCGGAATAATCACGTGGAAAACGTGAGCTTGTTTCCAGGAAATGTTCATGGTGTAGTGGCGCTGGAATATCAGCGAGAAATAGTTCTCCTTGGATAGAGACGACAAGGCCCAGAGAGGTCTGTTGGAGGCACTGAGGAAAGTGTCTTGGAAAATGCATAGTTGCATTAATGCTGATTGTATGAAAGCGCCGAGTTTATTGATAGCGTTGCTTGTGATCATATCGTAGACGCATTGATGGACCTTGGAATATCTTGCGAATGTTAAATCAATTTTCACGCATTCGTCTTTAGTCAAAACTAAGTCAACTGAGCGTGTCGTCGATGATATCCTGTGCATACCAATGAGGCTAATGTGGATCGCTGGAACGTGTTCAGGCATATAATTTATATCAACAGTAGGATAGATGTCATTTGATGCTTGGATAATGTCGCACTGCGAGATCTGTTTGGCGACATTAAATAGCTTGGAGAATGATGATGATATATGCGTGAAATATTCGTTAAATCGATAAGATATATAATTTCCGTGAATTTTGTAGGCACAACTGTTATAATCATTACCGATAATTTGAATCTGATATTTTCCTGTTGGCGAAAACTCTATTGATGCAATCGAAACTGAATCTGGCGAATATGTGATTCTAGATTTCGTCGAAACTGCGGAAGCACCGAGGTCCTTCCTGATCTGTAAGTATATAGCCGCAATTAGCGGTGGCAAATTCTCGATTTTATGGCAATTTTCTTTGTATTCGTTAACTGGAACGAGTAATTCCAGAGATGGAGTTGGTTGATTTGCGCAGAGCTTGAATACATAGTCTGGGCATGATGAATATGATATAACTGGAACGTAATCTTCTTTTGTAAAATATTTCCATTTCTCCCAGAAAAATGTATTTGCATTGTTGAAGAAAATTGTTGACAAAGCGAACTGGTTCATGAGCAAGCGGAAAACTCTTCTCGTTTTGAGTAATCCTTGACTTATGCATTTTAAGATATCTTCTTGATTGTAGAAGATTCCTGGAGCGTGAACAATGTAAGGCATGCATGTAGAAGGCTCAAAGCCAATTCTCATAACTTGATGATTGTTAAATTCGAAATATATATGATTATCTTGTTGCGTAACTCGTAATGTGATTATAAGAGGCTTGACGTATTTGTGAATCAAGTCCATGTAAACGTGCATGAACGTTGATAAAGCTGTGTTGAATATTTTTGGAATTAATTGATCAGGCTCAGTCTCGTTAAAAGTAACGTATTGGAATGAATCCGAGCCTTCGACGTACTGAGGATGGCAAGATTGAACGACAATCTTCTGGTTCTTCCTGTAAACTTTGAAACTGCGGAATTGCAAGAATCCTTCCGGCAAAATTATCGTAATAACGCCATCTTTATATACCAAGTTGTATTTATACTTACTTTCGTACTTAGAAAGTTTGTCTACAAAATCAGCTAATGCAATATTATTAAGACAAGAGTCCAAAAAACGATCAATTCTTGTAAAAATGTTAGTTCCACTTGAGAGAATAGATGTAATAGCAACAATTATGCTTTGGACTTGTTGTTGATTTATTTTGAAATCTGTTTTTAGCGAAAAACTCTTTAGTTTGAATTTGTCATCCTTTGTGACTTTGATTTTCATGTTTATCGTGTTGAAATATGTGAGGGAGAAGTCTGTATTGCGTATGTTGACGTTTGATATTGATCGAGGAAAATCAAATGCTATTAGTTTAACAAATATCGATGACGGCGAAACATCTGTTGGTACGGCTATCTCGAATTTCTCTTCTGCGATTGTTTCTTCTTCAGGACGAAGATTATTAACTTTTGAGAACTCTGAGTTGATATTTTGCAAATTTCTAACGACGTGATTTATCATGTTGTTGAATGTGGCTTCGGATAAAGTAGAAGATGAAATAGTTGACTGTCTGTGCCAGCGATATAAAGCTAACAGACGGCCTAACAAGATACGCGCTTGATAAATGGCGGCCATGAACGCACGTTTCGACTCTGACTTCGATATATTCTGATTTAGGCAATTTAGAAATAATTTTTGACAAGCATTAATAGTTGAATCCAATAATTGTTGGAACTCAACCGACTTATTACTCTCCACTTGCTTGTTCGTTTGATTCCGGACTTCCGCGGTCTCTTGTTCTTGGAGTTGTATCCTCCGGAGCCTCTTCCGAAGGCTCACGGGGTTCATTCGAATATTTTGATTTTTTTTGGCGGGCTGTTTAATTTAACGCTATAAATAGACTCCTTATCTCTTTTTATGTCCAAAAAACTAGTTTATATCGGTTTACATGAAGAAAAAATTATCAATAATTTTTTACTTCGACCGCCATCAATTTTTTCTTTGCATTTAGCTTCTATGCACATAATTACAGATGAAAACATCGAAATTTACAAAATGACTTTAATTTTTCGATCATGTTATCATAAATTAACAGTTTGAAAACAAGCTATTTACTATATTTCTCCTGTATTCCTTAATTATTATACATATTCCAATAAATCTCATATATTTTATTCAAACATTCTATTTTCAACTTATTTTATGTTGCTCATCACCTAGAATCTTCTATTTCTTCTATATGAATTATTTCCTAAAGTTATTCATTTAAAATACAATTTTCAATTTATTCAGCCAGAAACATTATCAATATTATCGTATTCGCACAACAAATTTAGCGAGACATTTTTGTTTTGAAATACTATTTAGCACATATATTGCTTAAATATATATTTTTCAGGAAAATTCAATTTTTCAGCTACAATGAAGCATTATTGAGTTTTACGTGTTTGTAATTTTTAAATTATAACTTGTAAATGATACTAAAATCGTGCTAATGAAATCAACCTTTGATTTTGAATTTTTCGATTTTGAAAACTCAATAAAAACATGTAGCCTTTCATGGATCTCACTACAAACATTGTAAACATTTTAAGTTTATTATATCAATTCGAAAATGACAAATAACTTATTGGAGAAAAGATGAATTTCAAAATTAAGCTTTCTCGCTGGAAATATAGGTTATATATGATATAGGAATGCCAGTATTCAAGACAGGAAACATTGTTGTGCAAACGAAATTTGTGGAATTTTTCGTTACTGTTATATGGAACCCAAAAAGTTTATGGAATAAAATCATTATTAGGGAGCACCCCATATGAAGCGATTCCAAAACAATAATATAAAAACTATAATGACGATTATTTTCAATTCAAATCGAAATAATTCAGAAAATAAAATCATTATATATATCTTGATAATAAAAATCAGCAAAGTTAAATAATTGCTGTTGCGCCCGTAAATATTACAAAATTTTTGAAGTGAAATATCCTGACAAGATATATGTACGGGAAAGAAAATAATTCTGATGTAATTTTGTAAATCATTGAATTATGTCGCTTTTTATCGGCACTTTTTTTCAAAAAAATGCAACAAGAATTTGATTTGTTATCAGCTGCCTTTGAGGCTGATAACAAAGAGGAGTGTTCAGCGCACTTCAGGGAGTTTTGTGCTGCATTCTTTCATGATTTAAACAAAGATGTTCCGGGAGGAATCTTATCGAAATTTATGAAAAAGAAATCCGTGTTTCAGACTGGAATGGAATACATCAACATGATCATCAGTCAGAACATGATGTTCAAAATGCAGCTGATCGACTTCATTCAGTCAATAACCCAACTTTTCAAATTCTTGATGCACTACAAAATGAAAAAAGAAATCCATTATCAGAGTTTCGACGTTTTTCTGACAATTCTGGATTCATTTAAGGGAACAGATGATTCGATAAAGCTTAAACTATTGGGAGATGTTATGGTTTACGGATTAGATCTCTACCAATTCATCGAAAATCCCGAAGAAATGTATAAATTCTATATACCAGACTCAAAAATAGAAACCGAATATAATACGCAGTCTTATGTTAAATTATACGAAAAATTATTGATTCATTTCAAAAATAATCATGATCCTTTCAAATACTGGTGGATGATCTTATGTGAATCGCTTTTCCCAGTCATTTTTAGCGCAACTTCAACAGAAATTAAACTTATTAAAAGTCCGAAATATAACTTAGAAGTTTTCGCAAACGCGCTTTTGGAGCCAACTGTCGACATCAATGAGATCAGTACTATGTATCCAGAATACATTTTGTTCTTGATTTCAGAGACAGCAATAAAAACAGCAAAGCCATTCTTCGATAAATACCACGAAAAACTACCAGATATAATACTTGCCGCATCCGATAGATTCTTAAAATCAGTTTCGTCTTTCTTATACGCAATTATTCCAATTCTCGGTACTTTAATCATTTTACCGGAAAACAACGCCGCTAAACTCTATTTCGACGAAATATTGACAATATGGGACAAAATGGTTCAAAGAAAGCCAGGGGTTCAAAATTATATTTTGCCGCTTTATGCGGATATGATACACGCGAATCCAGACACGAGCTCAATATACACGATACTTCTCATGGCTTACAAATCTAACAGCCAAATTCCAGACGTTATATCTACGAATATTAAAAACTTAAGCGATGACGTTTTATCGATATCATGTGGATTTTCTGGTGTCCTGGCTGTTGCATTTCTTAAGCAAATTTTCCGTTTAACTGATCAACAAGTAAAAATTATCTCAGAACGAATTCCTAATGATTGCGGAAAGCATTTCATACAGGTTTCGTATAAGCCTGACTCACAGAGCCTAACGACAGTTAAAACAGACCAAATGAGAATAATTGAAGCAATTTCTGTGAATTTCGATACAAGGCCGCGTTTGGAAGCTGATACATTCATAAAACGCTTCTTTGACAAGTGGGAACAAGATGTAGGCCTAAATGCAATGTATTCTACCTTTACTCGCACATTTGTTTCCGCATTGCAAATTTTACCAGCTGCTATAACAGTGAACACACCAGAAATTTTAATCCCATATCTAGACAAATTCACACGAGTTGCCTTAGATGCCCATGACGCTCAAGTTTTAGTTTCATCGGTTGATGTTGTTTCTCTTATTGTTAATACACGAGATATGGGCCCACATATTACTCCAATTATGGCTTCCAGGATATGCAGGGCCATTTTGAAGTTATTATCAATTTCTATTGATGATAAAATCGAAATCGGCCTTGATATTGCTTCCTATGTGCTTTTATCGGGTAATCCAATGTTCATGACCATTGTCCCATTCATGGTTTACATTTTACAGCAGGAAAAACGACATCCGAAACCAAAAGTTGTTCCTGCGCTTGAATACGCTTTATTATTCCTATCTATGAACGATGTCGGCGAAGCAACACAAGCTATTGAAAGCAAAATGACAGATATCCTCAAATCGATCGGTGGCCAATTATCAAATTCGGCGAAAGCTTATTTCAACAGCAACAAACGCCTCAAATCACCAATAACTCTCGAAATTTTAGATGTTTTAGTTAGAGCGATAACAAAATCTTACCAAATGATGTACATGTCTGCAGTGAGACTTGTCCACGGCTTCGCTGCATCTAATTTAGACGTTCCTCGAGCTCTGGAAGCCTGTTTCGGTCTAAATTTATATAATTACCTGCTAGTCGACGGAATGTATTCATTGATTGATGTTGCCGAAGATATGAGAAAGAACTCGCCTCAGTTTTTGTTGAATTTAGCAATTTTAATTGAAGTTCACTTTAATGATGCAGCGAACGATCCTGACTCGAAATGGTGCTCGCAGCTGATGATATTATTCATAGAACTAGCGAGAAGACACGGAGAAAAGAAACTATTAGAAGAGTTCTTCGAAAAATTATCTATAATCTCCAAGACAAGACCAGATTTAATCGAAGTTTTGCTGACTTATTTAGCGAATAGAAAAATTTTGCAATTAAAAGAAGACAAGCAGATGCAGGCGATAGGAATGTCTTCTCCCGATGCTTTCCAGTCTGTCGTTAAATATGACAACGACTCCGTTTTGATTACTTCAAGGTATACATCGAAATCCGCGTACAAATTCAAGATAATCAGCGAAAATTCGGAAAACGAAAACCAAAAAGTTACCGAAAACATAGAAAATCTTTCTGAGAAGAATTTCGATGACTCATTGATGACACACACAGCCAAGCTGTTCTCCAATCTCAAGAAGAAGATCGTCGCACAAAATATCGACATTTTAAGCACTCCACAGGAAAACACGCAAAGCAAAGAAGACTCAAACTTAGATTTGCCCGACCATGAACCTAAAAACGAAGAAAATGAAAACGAGGTGAACTCAACATCACTGGATTCGACAGTTTTAGCAATGTACAACCTGGGATTGTTTGGTGACATGGGCACTGAGTCTCTTTCTCCAATGGTTGAGAACCAGCACAGCGTCTTACACAGAATTGTTTCTGCTCAAGTTAAACTGCAGGCAACTATTCCTGTTTTTTATGCAAAGAACGGAAATTACGTGTGGAAGTGGGAGGAGACATCAAGGGACTTCCGGTCTTTCGCTGCTGCACTTGGAACACCTGACACATCAACGACTCGCAAATTCGGAGACTGGAGGATGGAAGGTAAGTTCTACATTTCGCCAGCTGAAAAAGAATTCAACAACACTTGCGCAGAAAACTGTCCTGTTTGCGTTGTGTGGATTGAAGATGGCATCACATTGTCAGCTAGAGATGTTGGCGCTGATCAGTCTACAATAGTCATCAGTGTTCAGCCTCTGACAACTGGCTTCTTGAGAGTGATGATGTCTGAGTCGAAACTCACAACATTGCTGACGAACACAAACGTTATCAAAGCTGAATCTGTCTGTTCAATGGTCCGCGCAAGTGTCGTAACTCTCTGCTTAGGAAGTGAGCAAAACTATCCATACGAATTAGGAAAGTCTGTGAAAGAGAACATTTCGAAAGTTGCATCTCAGTTCACATAATTATTATATGTTATTTGTTTTTTGTTTGTTTGATAAATATACATAGTATAAATTTTTCTCATTTTATGCTCTGAGCATAACTCTATACTTGAACATCTTATTTCGACAAGTTAAATTTGCATTGCTGCAGTTAAGAAAGTCAAAATAACAAAAAAAAAAAAAAAAAAAAAAAAAAAAAT
>MRSU01011436.1:0-30376 GCA_008369845.1 Trichomonas gallinae
CATTATTCATTAAGAAAATACGTGCATTACTGTTTAGAAATACTAAAAAAAGAAAAAAGAAGTTTTTTCCCAAAAAAAAAGGTTTTCCCCCTTTAATTTTTTACTGACGAAACTGACAAGATGTCCATTTTGTCATGTCGGAAAATTTCCAAATTGGATCAAAACGGAAACATTAAATCGATTGATATATATTGAGCTATTAATATGGATATAGATGCGATCATTTGATCACAAAAAATTATGAATGCATTGAAACATTGAATTTAGATGTTTAATTTTTTTTCGAAACAAGCGTTAATTAACAATAATATATCATTTATTTTATTAGCAATATCATATATATGCATAATTATGCCCTCAAAAAAGCTAAAACACTAGTTTCAATCATATTTCTGTGTTAATTTCTTGGAATATATGATATTTCTCATTTAATTTATCATATACATGAAATATATCTGATAGATAATATTACAATATTAGAATATCATTGGATCTCATAAGAGCAAATTGAGAAAACAAATTATTTTTGAAACTGGCCAATTTTAAGCTTATTATGCCTACTCTATCATAGTGAATCATAATCAAAGAATACTTGATGTCAATTCAAAATTTCAAAATAGACGCATTAATTTTCAAATGATAAATGTAGGGATGTCGTTTTGGAAGATAATTATGACTTTGGAAGGAAAAAATACGAAGTAAGAAGATTTTTGCATTTTCCTAAGGTTCTTCCAAAGTGACATCCTTAATAAATGATAATATGTTAGTATATCAGTAATTAAGCATTATTTTCGATAAAAATTGACTAATTCATCTCAAAAGAATTGAATCATTTTTGATGCGTTTATTCAAATTTTTTCGTGTGTTAAAGTTCAGAATCTAATCATTTTCATTATAATGTTGTTGCAAACATTAACTTGTCTGCTCATCATCAAGCGCACAGAGTTTGTGATCAAGTCCTACCAAGACTCAGATTCATTCAATGTTTCTTATCATTTTTCAGTCAACGCAACAACATGCGAAGGAAAAGAATCCCAGAAATGGAGAATCATTAAGGAAATAAATACTGTAGTTCATGAAGGAGATGTTTCAATAGTTGATGGCCTTATTAACATTGATATTGATTTAACTTTCAAAATCGTTTCAATCAAAAACACTGGACTTACTTCAATTTACCCAGAAATCTGTGGTGAATCTAAAATGAAGTTCTTCAAGACCTTTAACATCATCTACAGGCCAAACTTCACAATGATTATCGAAAATAGAACATTTTACAAAAACAAAGATCTCGTTATCCTAGGAAATGTTACTGATTGAGATTCAGAGATAATTACAATGTCAGCACACATCAAAGGAATCAAAACAGCAAATGTCTATATAGATTAGAAGGAAACGCCTGAAACACTTCCATTCAACATGAGTATTCCACTAGAATGAACTCGTGCTGGTCTTAATACCTTAGAATTCTTCTCTTACGATTATGATTTTCTCAAGCAAGAAGTTCGAATTCTATGTCGAAGGAGTACCACCTGTCGTCTCTATTGTTGATGATGTCGATGACTCTTATTATCATGGTGAAGATATTGAAATGTTAATTTGCATGATGATGACGAAACATTCAAGATTTATTATTATTCAACAGTAGATGATAGTAATGAATGGATTTTTGTTGATGATCCAATCTTTTATCATAACAAAGATTTGGAATTAAAGTTTAAAATCTCAGTAGACTCGAATTTCACTGATGGAAAACATTCAATCCATGTCAAAGTCATTGACTATGATATTTTAGAATCTAAAATTGTTACAACAAAAACTTTCAGTATTCTTCCAGGTAATCCTTCACCAAACTACGTCAAAGTTCGTACAACAAAGGCAACTGCATTTGTGCCGACAGATCCACAGAAAATTTCGACAAATACTGCAAAAGCTGATGGAATCCTCAGAGAATTCAAAACATCAATGAAGCCAATTGAAAGCCCATCAAAAGGAAGAAAATTAACAAAATCAGGATATGTAGCGATTAATTTTGTTGTGATATCTGCAATATCTGTAGTAGTTTTTTGTGCTATTTATTATTTTAAATATCACTGGAGACAAGATGAATTAGATTCTGATGAGTTCCCTGGAGAAACTTAAAACAAATTCATTAAATAATTTCAAAAATCAACAAATATGGAATTCAAAAATGAGCTTGTTTATCAAAAAGAATAATAAAAATTATATTTTCATTTTAAACGATGACAAGATCCTATTGAAGCAGAATCAACACACTTTGTATGTGTATCCTTCACATAATATTGTACCTATTTAGAAAATTTGAGCTAAATCACTAAATTATTTCTAAATTTTAGATAATTTTGAGTCGTCAAGAAAAATCGTTTTAAATTGCTAAGTAAATGTTATTGACATATATATTGCAATATTTATCAAAATTAGACATTTGTTGGAAATTTTTTAATCCAACACAAAGAAAACTGCTTTCATTTTCATTTAGGAATAAAAGAGAAACTGATCATGGTCAAAGAAATCTATATGAATGATATCTCGAATGACATTGCAATATCAAAAAATATTTAACCAATTTCAGGCAATAATTAAAAATTTCAATGCACCTCAAGGTAGCTTTAATGAGCTCATTTGAGGAACATTCATATAAACGAAATACAAAAAAAATAATTTTAATGCAAATGAATGCATTTTATTGTACAATTAATATATTAATAACCAATTGAATCATATTTCATGTAAATACTCAGATAAAACAATCATTATTTTCCAAAGTTTATGAGATTGGCTTGTAATCAGATTCATCCAATGTTAATCAAAGTAATTTTATATGTGTATGTTATTTATATAATCATAACGTGGATTAATTGCTTACAAATGGCATAAATTTCAACATAAGCCAGCTTATTTTGTACTTGAGACTTAAAACTATGCGGAAATGTGTATATATTATATGTATATCATGAATATACCATCAAATCACTGGATAATTTGTGAAGGGCGTGATTCAACAGATTTATGTCATTCGAAGCACATAAATCGCAAAACAACGAAACTATATGATATATATTGGTTATAATAGATGTATGCTGCATTGGAAATCAAAATTTTGGAAAATTCGCGAATTTCATCGATCTATAATTTGAGGAAATTATCGAATCCGCACTTAATGACCGTTCACATAATATATCACAGATGCTGAATATGTTCTTATATAAAATAATTCGTTTAAACGAGTTTTGATTGAGTTCTCAAATCATGTATTCATTAAGCTGAAATTTCGATCTCTTAGTAAAATATAAGCATATTGATAGTTGTGCAGGTACCTACAAACAAATAAAATAAAAATCTCGTTAATTTTGTTGATTTGGAGAAAAAATTACGTCTTTTGTAGTTTTTATTCGATTGCAGCTGCACTATGTACACGCAACATAGGAATATCGAAATAAACGAGTTACATGAATCATTTTCAAAAAGTGAGGATATTTTTTTTGTTGTTGTTGTTGTTAAAAGAGGAACCCACAGAAACTTAAAAATATGTCCAAAATACCTATTATAAGTCTATTTTTAACTGGCTCAATTCGATAAATATTTATGGATTTCTTTGAATTATATCTATTCAAAATTGAGCTCAAAAAACATAATTTAGTTAATAATAATCTACATCTTATAATGAGTCTATTTTAGCGAATTCAGAGTAAAATCTCTGAAAAAAAAAGTTTGATTTTGAGACCGATATTTTCGATATTCAATGATATAACTAGAAAGAATATCTATAGTATGTGAATGTTATATTGTTAGAATTCGATTTGATCAAAGATTTACGAAGTTTTCTTTGAAATAAAATCAAATTCAAAGAATTTTTTGACAAAAAAAGCTAAGATTCACTCCTCCGGCCCAATTTCGACATCGGGGCAAATTTTGATTACAAAAATAGCTTTAATTGACTATTAGAGTGCTGTTTTTATATTTATTTTCCAACTTAAATAAATTGAATTATTATCGTTTTGATATATAAAATTTTTATTGCAAAAATTTATCTTATGGGTAATGTTTAAATAAAAATAAATTGAGAGGAGAATATTTCAATGGCTGAATTCAATCAGAATTCAATGTGGCCACCAACTCAGCTGTGCGCCACACATTCTCAGCAGATTGTTGCGCCGAAGCTGTTAGAGTTCGATCTCCCCCGGCCTGTGTTCGATGATGACTCTGACGAAGAAAACAGCTTGTTTTTGTCGGAGGATTCGGACGATTACGCTCAGGCTAAGGAGAACTCCGGTCAGATAACACGTATATCTCCGGAAACACTCGTTAAGATCCTTGACGGAGAGATCAATTACTCATATGATCGTTTAATCATTTGCGATTGCAGATATCCTTACGAATACCAAGGAGGTCATATTGTAGGCGCCAAAAACATAACACGCTACAAACAACTTCTTGATTTATACAACAAATACAGAGATCAAAACGCATGTGTCGTTTTCCATTGTGAGTTCTCTCAGAATAGAGGCCCCACTTGGGCCCATCTCTTCAGGAACTTGGACAGGAACGAACACTTATCCGACTATCCGAAGCTATCCTTCCCGAATGTTTTTATTCTTGACGGAGGATACAAAAGATTTTTTCAAAGGTTCGGCAGCACAAACTACTGCGGAGAGTACATTCCAATGGATGATGAACAAAATACAGATAAGACTTTAATGAAAAGAGCAAAGTCCTTGTTCGAATTTGAAATTCGTTCACATTTGGGACTTAAGACGCCCCCTGTCCCAAGGAGAGCTCACTCTATTTCATTCGACTACTTTCCGCTCGCTCAGCCTATTATGTTTAATAGCCAGCCAAATAATTGATCTAGATCACGTTTGCTCGTGACTAGTCATTATATATAGTTCAATCTGTTGATTTTAATCTTACTTAAAGTTATTTTGACTTTTGTTGAAATTCGCCACATTTTTAGATTATTTCCGCCAAAGCGTTAAAACCAAGTTTTTGCAGAGTTTGTCGGCTGTTTATGATCTCGATATACTCTCCTATTGAATATTTTCGTTTTTTCTATGACATATTATTCAATCATTTCAAAACTCAACAAATTTCATTACAGCCAAGTTTACCTTATATATATTCTGCAGTTAAAGCGAATTTATATGTATGTGAAAACAATTATCGTGCAGAAATTTTATAATATTGAAGAGACACAATTTGAACATCAAATAATGCCCGTTGTATTCCCATTAACATATATATGCTATTTATAGTTGAGGATTCCGGTAGATTGACCGAACAATCACAGAAAACGTGTCTTTACTGGTGTAATCCTCCAAGTCCATTTTAAAATCAATATTTGTGATGTGGTTAGCAGTATTAGTTGATTTGCGCCAAAATTCCTTGATTTCGTGCAGAATTTCAAAAACTTTACTGAAATTTACTTCAAAACAAAAGATTGAATTAACCAATTCACGTCTTTAGCTTAAAATACTGATAACAATGTTATTAGCATATTTATAAGAACCGAATTATAGCAACTTTTTCTGTTAGTTTCCCAGAGTGTCATTGTATCGAGTCCATCCCAAATTACATATCATAATGGCATAAATAAACCAAAGCCAAGCTTATTTGCATGATAATTGACAATTAACCCCAATACTTTTCTATAAGAATAATCAAATTTCAAGCCAATCATGTTTTGAGAGTGGTGACCTATGGTGTTAAGCATATTATTGGGAATTATTAATGGAAACTTTATTAATTTACAGTCATAACAAAAGGAAATTTGATATAATTCACTTTACAAAAAATACATCTATCATTTGAAATAGGTCATTTTAATGATATAGTTGCGTCTCATATTCTTTATTTTATATATTAACAAGCAATCAAAGCTAATTTTTATCGAACATCAATCGAAAAATAATGCAATTCTTGTGGAAAAAGGATATTTTGTGAATATTTCTGTTATTAGTGTGATTTAAATGCTGTTCTCATGGTTATTTGCAATAGTTTTTATTTCAAAAGATTATTTGCCATTGTAAACTGTCAAAAAGTTTACAAAATCAATTCTGATTTTTTTTTTTATTTTTCATACTTTCACACATCAATGTATAATCATTTTCCTATAATTTTGTCTTATCTTAATAGTTTACATAATAATGGATATAACTGCATCAATGGTTTTCAAATTCTAATGGAATTTCAATTTTGAATCATGACATAATAAGGTTAAATTTGACATGAGGGTTTTAGCCTATGTAAATATCAGAATCAGATAGACTTAAATTTTTTTAGTATTTTACCTATTCTATTCTATGTATGTTAAAATGGAGTCTAAATTGATGCTAACATTGCCCAAAATCATTTTTAATTCACAAAATGAGAACATGGTAATTTTCCTTATTTCCTCAACGATAAGATATAATAGGTCTAATAATATATATGCCGAGTGTTAGAGTTTGATTTTCAAGATTTTCAAAATTGAGACAACAATTTGACAATGTAAACTGTCAAATTTTGGCAAATCTAGTTCTTATATAAGTGAAATGGATAATGCTGGACTTGGGCCAGCGAAAATACGCAAGGCTGTTGATTCAGGGGATTCTGACGCCATGGAGTCAGCACTTGCGCAATATTTAGGTCAATTTCTTGAAGAACTCAATGATACAAACTCGTTTTTTCAATTATACGGGAATAACTCCGAAATTATCATTTTTAAATATTTGGAAGCGATAACATACCTCCTAAACTATCACTTGTCGAACAATATTCTTAATTCTTCCGCGATGATTGAATTGTTATTATGTTTATTTCCGAGAGTTTTAATTTTTCCTAATCAAACATATTCGTTTAAGTTGTGGAAAACATGTATTGATGTGTTTTCATTATTGTTCTACTTCAATTTTTCGACAGAAACGCAATTCGAGATTCCTCTTAACAATATCTTCAATTACTGCGCGCCAACAGATCCTACAAAGTATCCTGACTACGCTTTCAAAAGAATTGCAACACTTTTCGAATCAATAAATGAAAGTTATCCGAATACAGTAACAAAATGGCTGAATTTTCTCGCGCAAAACGTATTTTCGCGCTTCTACAGATACTTTAACATGTCAACACAGCAACCAACAGCTGACTATGACCAACTTTTACCGCAAAAATACGTTGATATCATTGCAAGCTTCATTTTATCGAGAAATTTCATTGATTTTTATACAATATACGATGGAAATCCGCCTACACATTTCTCTTTTTTGATTCGCTTTGCAGAAAAGACAGATGCAGATTATCCGAACAAATACTTGCGAGTTATTGATGTTATTGGCTCAAAATGGATTAAAGCTGATTTACCACAGCGAAATCAAATCATTAGATTATGTAAAACTCGTGCCCCAGACTCGATTGCAAACTTGTTGATGATTATATCGAGTAAATTACTTTACAAGGTCAGCAAAATGGTGACATTGAATGGATCAGATCCAACAATTATTCCAGAATCAGATATTCCGTCATTTAATCTAATATATCAACGATATAGAGAAGAGTGCTTTTATATATTAAATGACAATTTCAAAATTAGTTATCTTGGTGCAATAATCAAGGAATTCTTGAACAAAGCTCCATTTTTCGGTTTAATTGTCTATTATCAATTTTTATATGATTTTCAAGCGAAAGACAACTCATTATTCTCATTTGCATCAGATTATAACATATCAGTTGGTAATCAGACAGCGCAAACAGTTGCAAATGTATTCATTTCATTAGTTGCTATTTGTTTTTCACCTTTCTTCTTTGAATTCACGATGGAAAGTGTCCAGCAATATATAGAAAAGACTAATCAAAGGATTGCAAGAGGTGTTGCCCCTCCAATTAACTTTAATCCAGATTCAATCCAAATTTTCACCGATAGCATGTCATTTTTATTAAGTATATTGCCAAACATCAATCCAGAATACTCAAAACCAATGATAAATTTCTTAAATCACAACAAATGCTTATTTGTTTCTCTTTCATCAGAAAAATGGGACCTTGAGTCTGCTTTAGCTTGGGTTCAACTCTTCTTTCAATGCAATTCGCAATCTTTTGGATCATTTTTGATCACGTTAAACGAAATTCAAAAAATTATTCCAAGAAATCTTCAGAAAAACTGCCCATTCATTTACCAGTCTCTTTTCCCTCAGATTATTAAGCATTTACACAAGTTTCTGCCATCAACAACTCTTTTTGATGCAATTACAAGCTCAATTAATTTTAGCGGCTATTTACCTTCAGAAACAGACCCAATGATTGCGACAAAATGGATAACTATACTGTGCAGATTTCTCTGCCACGTAGATATCTCAATTGTCACGCTTGCGGTTAAACCTGCAATTTATTCTCTCGTCAAATTCGTTCCTCAGTCGATGGTTCTTATATATTTGGTGCTAGGTGTTCTAACAGACAGCCCAAAAATCGTTAGTTTCGAAGAAATAGAACAATTTGTTTTGAATTCCATTGTTATTTGCGGATATTATAACTCCAAAGTCGAAAAAATGTTTGATTTGTCCGAAGTGAGCAAAAATTGGTCGAAAGAAACAGTCAATCATTCATTGATCGACAAAACAATGTTATTATTCAAGAAAGAACCGTTTTTGTTCCAAAAAACCTTGATATCCATACTCAGCAACTTCTACCAGAAGCAGTCGTTCAACGCAACAGCTTGTATCTACATCCAGGAACTAACTCTGCCAATGTCACCATTTATGGACTTTATTGTCAAAAATTTTGAAATTTATTTTACGAATGATATAAGCGATGTTGACAACCGTTTACTGGCTCTTCTCGCTACACAGTATATAGGTACTAAGTCTACTAACCCGGATTTCGTGCAAAAACTTTGCAAATATATGAGACAAGAAATAAGAAGGAATAATGATCCAAATGAGAAGTGGATCCTTTTCTCGGCACTGTGTAGCCTTCTAAGGGCTGGTGTTTTGAACAGTAGAAAGTTTTTCAAAACATTGGAAATATATTCATACGAAGATTCAAATCTTGGTGAGCTTTTTGTTGATATATTCCCTCAGATATTCACCAATAAGTCAATTTTGCTTGACAAACAAGAAGCAGCAGATTGTTTATTAAATGCTGATGCAAAAGTGATGCTTTACATCACAGAAACTGAAAGCTATTCCCATAAAGTAGATTTTAGACTGTTAAATTACGCTTGGTCTGGACAATTTATACAAATTCCTCAAATACCGATTATTACGCAAAATAACATTACTATGCCTGAAACAGAGGATGATGAAATAGATATTGAAAATAGAACCGTGCTTTTGGACTTTTTTATAAATAAATTTTCAATACAAATTTCTCGACCAAATGATTTCCAGATGATTTCAGCACCAAAGAATCCCATTGATGTTGGCTATGAATATAGTCCACCACTTAACATCGTAAACGTCGAAGTCAAAGAAAAATCGACTTTCTTCGATTTAATGAGAAAATTACCAAGTTTCATGCCGATTTATAAGTATTTTTATTCGTTAACAAACGCGAAAGTCTTCGAGCCAACCCCAGCTATGCTTCGCGAGTCTCGTGCTATATTCCAGTGCGGCACGAAAGAAGAAGTAAAGATCGGAGTAATATATGTAAAACCAGGCCAATTCACGCAGAATGATATTCTTTCTAACAGTCACGCAGACGTCTCACCTCAATATGACTCGTTTATTAAAGGTCTCGGAACACCTGTAGATATTGAAAAGCACAAATACTACAGCGGAAAACTGGAGCCAACTGTTTCTCCTTTTTCAATTTTCTATTCCGATGATGAATATGATGTAATGTTCCATGTTGCAACCTTGATGAAGAACTCTGCAGACGATTTACAGCAATTAGCGAAAAAGAGACATATAGGAAATGACAATGTGCATATTGTCTGGTGTGAGAACAAGCTCGGCTATGATCAGGATGCAATCACGAGTCATTTCAATGATGCGCATATTATCATTACTCCTCTCAATGACGATTTGTATCATATAATAATTTACAAGAAGAAGAAAGAGTACAACTTCGGGCCACTTCCTAGCGGTGTACTTGTTCGTGCGAAGGCTTTAGTGCCTTTAGTGAGGATGACAGCAATAAACGCAGATAGAGTTGTCAGAAAAGACTGGGATGCTTTTCCAATGAAGAAACTTTCTTCATTATTAACAAATATCCAACTTTCTTAGCGATTTATATTTTTTGTTATTTATATAAACTTATCTTACTATGGAAATTAATCTTACTATTATATACTGAAGCAAATATGCAGATTTACTTGTCAGAAATAAAATTACATAACATAAAAATATATTTACGTGACAAAAGTAAAATTATTTGGCAGAAATTAATTTTATGTGACATGTTAATAATTTACATGACAAAAACAAATTAACGTATCTCAAAAAAATTATTTACGTGACATATAAAAGTGCAAAATCTCTAAAAGTGACAGATTTTAATTGGAGGACGAAAAAGGCCTAGATTTATTTTTACGTCAGATTCGCGTTGATAGACAGCAGTTGTTCGAATTTCTATCACCAGAATCTGATGATGAGTATGAAGTAGATGTATCAGATGAATCAGAAAGAAAGATATTAGGTCATATTGCAATGCTACGAAATGTGAAATACGTTTTACAAGGATTGACATATATAAATGAACAGATTTCATTAAATCATCAGTTAATTTCTTATTTTGAAAGTCCATCACCGCTTTTTGATTTGCAAAACTGGACAAATTCAGATAATATAGAAATATCAACTCTAGCATGGAAGGTTGTACGAAAAATATGCGGACATTCAGAATTCTGCTGTGGTTATTTCATAGATCATGGAATTCTTCAAGTTTTATGCGAAATACTGCTAGGTTCACAGGATATTAAGATATCATACAACGCAGTTAAGATGCTTCACTACATTGCAAATCAAGATTCAAAAGAAATTTATGAAAATTTATATCGACAAATTCAGCTTAATTCTATTGACAAAAGAATTTCGCCTATACAAGCTGTGTTGATTGTATTAAACAGCCAGGTTGAAGAATTTGCAATTCCAGGAAATCAATTAATATTAAATTTACAGCAAAATTATGATGACAACTTGAACAAATTTAGGCTTATATTACTCAAATTTGCCACCGCTATTCTTCAATGCAACTTCCAAAATGATTATAATCTAGAAATATGCGAAGCGCTTGTTAAATCATTATATTTCCCATTTGCTGAGTTGAGGATTGTTTCAATGATATCTATACAAAAGGCTTTCACAAATTTTACAGAATTTATTTTTGATCCATATAAATCTTATGTTGTTGGCTCTCTTCTTATGAAGTTTATTGAGGATCCAAACAAAAATATAGCAATAGAATCATTACAAACAATTTCTCGAATAATTAGAGCAAAACAAGAAGAGAGATTCGAATACAGTGCATCAGGAATCTTCGAGGCCTTAGAAATTCTGTTTAATCAAAACGTGATCTCGAATGATCAACTTTCGATAGAATCAATATATTCAATCCTTGATTTTCTGCATATTTACTGCAAAAGTTTACCTGAAAATGCATCAGATGAAGAAATTTCTTTTATACTCAGGAAAAATATCGTTTGGGTGTTTTTTGATTTTGCAAATGAAACAGATTTCAATAATAAGTGTTTGATTACGATAATTATATGCCATATCATTCTTAAATCAACTTTAACCACTGTTGAATCCATTTTGGACAAACATGCAGATTTAATTTCTTTAATTTGTTCAGTTTTAGAAGATCAGAACAAAGATCATACATTATTGTACCTACAAGCTCTAGACTATATTAGTGTCGTGTATATTAATAGAGGAAACGCTCAACAAATTATTGATTTATTTGAAGAACATGATGTTCAAGATTTGATCGATGATTTAATTGATGAAGGCTTTAATCAATTGAAAGTCATTGCAAGCAAACTGAAAACACAACTTTTAGGCGAGAATCAAGAGTAATTCTTAATTGAAATAGAATCTGTTATATAATAAATATAAAAAATCAATGATATCATGTTTTCCTATATATTCATCACAGTTGAGACTGAAAATAATTAATTTTTGATTTTATTCAAAAGCTAAGGAAACTTCGAAGTATTCTAGAAAATTACTTTAAACTCTGCATGCATTATATAGACTTATTGAAGGTGATATACATAAGATATCGATTATAAATAATAATCAATAGTTTTGAGCATAAAAACAATATATTATAGTCACATGAATGCTATGTTTTAAAGCACAAGAGATGATTTTGCTAATTTGATTTGATTTAAAAATAATGTTGAAAAATAATATTTTTAAAATGGATAATTGGTAGTAATGAATGCTATAATGTGATAAAATAAGCTTTTGTCTTAATAATTTCATGAATTAATGAGTAAATCGCTAAGTTTTGATGTAAAGCATTATTATTTTCGTTAATAAATCATATAAAAACAAATATCTTTCATTTTTCATGAAATGTAAGAAAGACAATCTTACATATTTAGATATATTCCCTGATGCTCAGCTGGAAGTTGTCGCAAACCTCAATACAAAGTTTTTTAAGACAGTAGATCCTAGATGTATTCAAGAAATCATAAAAGCAATTTTCGATATTTGTCCACCGCCGAAATGGCTGGACATAAGACACTCCACATTATGTGAGCGTGTTGTATTAGCCGTATTTGATGGCTTAGACTTGACAAGATTCACCCAATACAAAGATAAACTTTCTAATTTTGCGAATCTTGCGAAGAACAAGTTTCCTGTTTTTGTTCAAGCAAAGGATAGCGAGGGATATATCGTTCCTGGTATTCAAACTGTCCTAGGACATCAAAAAGTCAAAAAAACGCTGAAAAAATATCCTAGTTATGAAGAAATGATTGCAACACAGCATGATTTATTAGATAATGGCTATCCAATGCATTTGGATGGCTTGAAAATACCAGAAAATCCAAAATGCAAATTATATAATATTCAAATCTTACAAGAAAGCGAATTAATTGATTTTCACGAGCTCCCAGAAACTGTAGAAAATGAGCATAAAATCATTGCCATAGACTGCGAAATGATAGAAACAAAAATTGGTAGTGAATTAGCAAGATTATCAGTTACTGACGAAAATGGGAATACATTGATTGACCAGTTCTTTAAGCCTAAGAACGAAGTCGTTGACTATAGAACGCAATTCTCTGGCATCACAGAAGAAACATTATCTCAAATTACGACTCCACCCGAAGAAGCACTACAAATACTAGCAAAGTTCGCATCAAAGAACACAATAATTGCAGGCCACTCGCTAGAAAATGATTTAAGAGCATTAAAATTAATTCATCATCGATGCATCGACACAGCGCTATTATATCTATCGGAGACAAATTATGTGAAGAAGCCATCACTAATTCTTTTATACAGCAAGCACATAAAGAAGCCTTTCCGCCAAAACTCGCAAAACGGCCATGATTCTACAGAAGACGCAAAAGCGGCAATGGAATTAGTCAAGTATCTACTTATAGATCCAAAAATATACGAAAAAACACAAAAAAAGTTACCAGATTTAATTTCAGAAATAATTCGAAAGCATGGACCAATATTTTATACAGGATGGGAAAAGAATATCGATTTCGAGCCTCAAGAATCGCTCAAAATAAAAGAAACAGCATCAGACGAAGAATGTTATTATCAATTATTCGAAAATATACAACAATTTGATTTCAACGTTGCTCATTTCTATGGTTTATCTGATATAGACCCAATCCATGAGGATAAAAATGTCGAAATTGAAAAAATCGAAAAATACAACAAATTATTAGGAGATATCATCAGCAATCTCCCTAAAAGGACAATTTTAATAGTTTATGCGCCAAATGGGAATCTCAATCGTCTTAAATCAGAAACAGAAACAAATATTCCTCCAATGATTGATGACGAGAAAAGATCTGACTTTCTAGAAGTAAGACAAGGAATAATGTGGATTCATTGCTCTGAATCTCGATAAATTAACAAATTTAATTTTTATCCGAGGAAAAATACGATTTTCTTCATGAATATGTATTCAAATGAGGTTAAGTAAACTGTATTTCAAAAGATGAGTTTCCAAAGAAATATTAAGGGGTTGACACCAAGATCCCCTAATTTATTAACCTTAATTTAGTAATTGCTCATTTCAAGACCTTTGTGCCATATATATGTTATATATGCGCAATTTATTTGATTAGAGATGATTGAGAAGTTATCTAATTATGTGATTTAATATTTTGGATTTAAAAAACCAATTTGAATAAAATTTATCAAGGTGAAGTAGACACTGACTGCATGAAATGCACTTCATCTTCTTACATTCATATGTGTTGATCAACGTGAGTGTCTGCAATTGATGGACGACCGAGTGAAACTAAGTCAGCACCGACTTTCATTGCTTTGATCATTGTCTCTGTCTTCCTTGCTTTAGTTGATTTCCTGCAAACTTCAACAGCAGGAATATTGTATCCTTCGAAGTATGGATAGTTTTTGTTTCTCAGTTTCCTGTTGATCTTCCTGGTGTAGTTCTATCTCTGAATCCACAGGAAATCTCCCAGAGGTCTATGTCTGGTATTGCTGCCATTGTTGCAGCCAGATCTTTCGGTGTCAAGCCACTAGCAAGAATTCCGATGACTAAAATTTTGCCACACTCGCTTTTTATTGCGTCAACTATCTCAAACACAATCCTTCTCCTGTTCTCTGGACTTCCCCCATATCTATCCTGTCTCTTGTTAGTTATTGGAGCCAAAAAGCTGAAGATAAGATAACCGTGCGACGTGAATTTCAAGTCCTTCAACTCCGATGTTTCGGATTCTTTTCGCTGCTTTCCTGTAGTTGTCTATGAGCTCATCGATCTCCATTGGTGTCATTTCGCGTGATCCTTCATATTCTTTTATTGGTCCTCTTGGTCATTCGCCGGTAATTTCGAAGCTTGTTGCAACACCAGCGTCGCAAACTTGGAAAAGAGTTTTTGCGCCGTTAATCAATAATCGCGACTTAATAATGATTACTACCCACCTTTTGTCTTTCAAATTCACAACAAATATATTACTCTTGACAATTTTATTAATTTTGAAATATTTCTTTATATTTGAAATTCAAGCTCAATATGAAAAAGACTACTATTAGGTTATGTTGATTGTCTCCTTATAATATTGATTATTGAAGATTTTATATTTCATATAAATAATTGTAAACTTACTAATATATTATTTAGAAAGCTGAGAATAGTTTGAATTAATAAGATTTGCAACGGAAATCAAGTAATTAGAATTTTGAAATTGAAATTTGATAAAAGAGAACGATTTTGAAGTAATAGTTGTCATTATAGAGTTCTTTTCATATGATTTTAAGCCAAGTTTGCTAGCATTTTTAATATTTGTGCTTTTTCGTCTAATGGTGCTTCAGGTTTGTCACTTTCTGGAGCGGGAGTCTCTTTGTCTTCCTGTACGATTGGTTCAAGACCTAACTGATCAAGAATCCAGACTAATCCATCTGTAAGATGCTCGCATGTGTAAAATGTTGTTAAAATGCAGCATACTTTTCTCTGTTTTTCTATTTCTTCAAACTGGAACCTCTCTTTTATGTCATCCCATGGCATTGCAAATTTTGATTCTTGTTTGTTTGCAATAAAGAGAAGAGGAAGACCAGCAACTTCTTCTTTACTAAGTAATTCCGTTAATTCCTCCCATGATTCCGTTTTTCTTCCTTGATCTATTGAATCAAAAACCCAAATAATTGCTTTAGCGCCTTTTAAGTGATCATAGCGCTGTGGTTTAAACCTATATCGTCCACCAATCTCTCTAAGCCTCAGATTATGGCCATAGAACTCATGGACATTTTCTTCGCAAACATCTGTTGGTGTTGGAGAAAACATTTCACCAAAAAAGTAATGATTGAAGAGAGATGTTTTGCCAGACTCATCAAGACCCATTAAAAGTATCGTGTGAGCATTACCTTCCTCCATTTTTTAAAAATGACAAATATGAGTTTTACATGGCAAATATGTCATGTAAAATGCAAAATGATAAATATATATTTTATGTGTCAAATCTGTCATGTAAAATTTAAAAATGTCGTATTGTTGTTCTATAGAATCACTTTTACAACAAAGTTATATGAATTCATTTCGCATGTGTAATACGGCAACCTGATTTATCAGCAAAATGCTATTGAGCTTTCATTTATTGAGAAAAATAAATCAATTTTGAAGAAATGTTTGTATGATTTAGTTATAAACACTAGACTAGCTCGTTAAACATGATTGATTTTTTATTGTTGATGTTATTTTCATTTATATTTTTCTGGAATCAAATGGGTATATCTATGTATATGAGAATTAGCCGTTTAATGGAATTTCTTCTTGCTTTTCAAGCGCTCATTTCAATTACTCGTTTTGCTTGCTGAGAAAAAGCTAGAACTCGCGCATCCTTAGCATATCATGTTCGCCTTTAATGAGCACTTTTAAGGATATGTCATATTAATGCGATCAGATTGTTTATGGAGAAATCATATAAAAAAAGAGTCGCAAATAACTCTTTGATTAGAGATGTAGGAACTATTTTATATTCTAAATATGATTAGCATTAAATTATCAGATGCTATCCTAGGAATGACCATTCTTGAAATGCATTCATAATTAAATGATATTCAAAAATGTCAAAAACCTTCAGAAATTTTTGATAAATGAAAGTCGATAGCATTTTTGCATAGCCTTATATTCATTAGAATATTATTATGCTAAAAAATTAAAAAAAAAGCTAAGGCTAAATAGAGTCGTAAGTCTCAAAATAATTCGATTAATAAACAATACAAACAATAATATTTAGTTGGAATCATAAGCAATTGCAGCGATAACTGAATGAATCCTTTCAAATTGATTCATAACTCTTGCAAATTCTGTTGAGCTCTTAATTTGGATAGCATAGAACATTTTCATCAATATCTGTTGAAAAGCGAGCTGATAAAAAGTGAGGTTTGCGTCCATCATGCATAAGAATGTTTCAAGGAATTTAGCTGTGGCTAATATGCACTCTTTAAACTGTACCGTCATTGTGTGGATTTCTGTACTATCCATTGCTGTGTTAGAGTCATAGTTTGCTCTCCTATCTTCAGCACGAAAATCAATCAAATACTCTGAAACTAGATCTACCTTATTGAGGTCAAACTTGCAGTGTTGCATGCTGTACAACTTGCGGTTTTGAATTGCATCCTTCAAAAGCTGATCTGGGTTATAAAACCTTATATCCTTCTTGTAAAATTCGCAGAAAATTAATGGATTGCAAAGGTCGTTAACATCCATCGACTGAGAGAGCTTGTATGTGTGGACATCAACGCACTTGCCACCATTATTTAATAAAAATTCTGTTGCTGCATGAACATCAAAATCAAACATTTTGAGCGCACGAAGGGCTTCTATCTTTGAGAATTTCATGTCAAGAAGTTCATTAAGTGCATTAATCTGTTTTGGAGTTTTGACCATCTTTATAAGTGTTGGAACACTTTTAGAATAAACAGTGTCAATATTTCTTTCATTCTGGTCATCGACTGTAGCAAAATTCATAATATTTTGGATCTCATCGAAATTGAAATTATTGCACGACTGCTCTGTTTGAATGTTTGGTGAGAACATATAAAATAACTGTGTGTTGGAGGCACTAATATCGATGCCTTTTTCTTCATTACCGAGCAAAATGCAATCAAGATCTTTCTTGTTGTTATAATTGCACATGAATTTAGAAATGAGCTCAACATTGTACTGGTTTGGCATTTCAAGTGTTGTGACCTTTGGAGAAACAGAGTTAAGTGTGAGTCTTGGCATATAAGAAAAATGATCATATAAGTACTTAAGAATTTTTTGAGAAGTTATACAGATTCTCAAAAAATTGAGATGATATGTCGAAAATACAAATATATCTATGTATCATGATAACAGACAATATTATCTAAATATCATGGATAATTTTTAAGAATCTCAATGATGAACCTGGAAAATTTTAAAATATAGTTATATTATGTATTAGTAAATTGTACTATTACAATACTATTTATCAAGTTATACTCAAAAATCGATTTTTGGAAAAACAATAAATCAATAACTGAGCTTCTGGTATATAATCATAAAATCATGTTTTGTCTAATGGAAAAACAGATGTTTGTGAGTTGATAGATTGTTTATAAAACAATCATCAAAAGCTCACAAAAATTGCAACGTCAATTTCTAACATAATTTACAAAAAATTTACATGACAAAAAACGACAACAAGTTTATACGACAAAAAAATATTTGCAAAAGTTTACATGTCAAAAATTTACAAAGAATTTACATAATAAAAATCTCCAAAAAGTTTACATGACAAAAAAAAATGTTCATAATAAAATAATCTTTAAAAATATATTATATAAACACAAAGGCATTATTTTTGCTTTAATTTTTCCAAAATCACTAAATTCAATTTGGAAAATTTATCAAAGCAAGAATATGTTGATGTAAAATAGTTATTTGGCTGTAGTTAAATCAAAATATAAACATTTATCATGATTATTCATCAGATCTGATTATACATCAGAAGATGATGGTGCTGATGCTAACGGATTTAGGCTTCTTCTGCAGCAATTTCAGAAGCGCTTGAAGATGACTGAGGAATGAATGAAGAAGATGAGTCTTCCTCTATATCATCAACTTCTTCGGCACTTTGAGTGGAAGCTTGTTTATCTGCTATACAGTTCCTAATTCTTACGACAGCAACAATAATGACAAGAGCAAACAATACACCGCCGATAGCAAAAAGAGTTATGCTGAGGGGCTCAAGAGCCTTCTGAAAAAGCGGAAGTGTTGGATGCGGCGTGAAATCAAGCGTCGATATGTTCAAATTGGCATCAAGGAAATACTGTGGAGACTCGCCAAATGGATCTGTTTGGAAGAAAGAATTAAATAAGCCCATTGTCCTCACGAATCTTTGGTATGGCGGGCACATGTACTTTTGTGATTTCTGGTATGAAACTTTATTCCAGTTTGAAGTG
The DNA here is from genome assembly GCA_008369845.1 of Trichomonas gallinae. Lineage (NCBI taxonomy): Eukaryota > Parabasalia > Trichomonadida > Trichomonadidae > Trichomonas > Trichomonas gallinae. Next base: position 19,071 of record MRSU01011436.1, read on the forward strand.
TAATCGCACGTGATATCGAAATTATTGTTAGTAAATGTGATTTTGTCTTTCTTAATATCGAATTTCAAGCACTCCTTCATGAAGGGTATTGTCGCATAGCCAGGAGGACACACAAACTCTGGCCCTTTAAAGTTAATAAAATCATTGTATTCATTATTAGCAATTGTTTTTTCATTTAATGGGTTATAAAACTGTTTTCCTTGGCAATATAGTTTGATAACATCCTCTGAGAGTTTATCTTCGGCGTCTTCTGCATTCGAAGTATTGTCGTCAATTGACAGAACAGAAGCACAATTTGGAGCTTGGATTGGAGCATGGATGCCAGAAAATGTATAATCAAAGCCGCATGGATCTTGTGGCTCGGAGCTTTTCGTTAGATATCCATATGGGAACGTCAACTGTGGAGATCCTGTCGCAAAATCTTTAATATATGTTTGACCATCTATAGAATCTTTGTTTCCCCACACCAAAGGCTGTACAACAGAATAATTAATTTGATAATTTCCTGTGTCGAGAAGAACAGCCATTGTCGCATCTGTAAACCTCGTAAATCTCATTAAATTGCTGCTCGGCGAATAAGCCATCATCAAATCTGTGAAAAATGTTCTCGTCTCAAGGTGTGTTCGTGCTGAAGATGATCCTCCGCCGTCTTCCAATTCTATGCCAGAAGGACACTCGGCTCCATCATCACCGTAGAATGTGTCGACTCCATAATGCGCCTGTGCATATTTATGGCAGAAAGGCGTAATGAGAAATGTGAATTTCTTTCCTTGTTTAACGAAACTGCATGTTGGTTCTCTGTAAAGGCTTTTTACATCATCTATTGGATGGAACTCCTTATATGACGATTGAGAAAATCCCAAAATATGAAAAACTTCATGTAAGCATGTGAAAAAGAATCCATTTTTCCAGGCATCATATCTTGACGGCATATCTGGTATCTTGTGGGTATTAACAGTGATGATTCCGTGATAGGTACGCCGATCAATGCTTTGACTTCCAGCAATTATAGCTGAAGCTAGTGGTGTAGTAGCTCCATATGGTCTTGAGAAAACATTAATATAGAGATCGATATCCTGAACCTCTTTTGGAGGAATACCTGCATAATCACGAAAGGCTGAGTATATGTAATGGGAGTTTATGCCCCATCGGCGTATTTTAAATGATGATTCAACGAATTCTTTGACATTATCGAGTGTCTCAATCAATGCTTTTCGCTTTGCATCAGTCAATATATCATCTTCTGCACATTTAACTGTTCCGAAACTCCAAGTGACGCTTTGTCCAACGCTTTGGCATCCATATTCGTCTTCATTTTCCAGCTTTGAATAATCCATGAAAATTCTTATTGGATACCATTCTTCAGCGGATTCATTGACGTCTTCGTTCAGTCTTCGATTTTCGACGTATTTGGGATAATGTTCATGATCATGATAGCAAGCCGAAATAAAAAGAAAACACAACATTATTTTTTGTTTTTCTCAATATTTTTCAATTCAAGAAAAAAAAATTTTAGACCGATAATTTCCATCGATTTTTCTATGAGTCTTTAAATTTTGAATGGTTCACATGAAACATGTTATTAATGCCTTGTATTTGTGTTTTTTGATAAAATTTTGAGGAAACTTCAATCAAACCATAAGAAATAAAATATATTATTAATGACATGTGTATTAGTTGAATATCAAATAAAAATGGTATGTTATCGGTATCATTTGATTCTTTACGATCAGTGAGCAATAACAATGGCTAAAAAGGCCTGATTTGATTTTATATTGTGCCATGGACAATATTTTTGTGGAGATGGCAAGTCAATTTCGTATTTTTATTGCCCGATAAAATTTTTCTTGCTAACTTGTTGATATTATTTGGAAATTAAAGCATTACTCCCACTTGTGATAAGTGTACGAAGGCTACAATTTAATCAAATTAAGTACAAATTCGATCCCGGCAATTGTTAATAGATCAGCGTTATAAGTTGGTGTCACGCATATGTATAGCCTCTACTGATGGGATTCAATGAAGATGATATGCGTTCTTGTTAAATAATTTCGGAATAAATAAGAAATTGTTTCCCACCTTGAATAATTTATGATATATATTGGCTTAGACAAGACTAGTCGATATATCATATCCTCTTTTTGACGAAAATGAAAATATAAAAAAGAAATTAACGCAATAATTCTATTTTACATTACAACAAATAAGAAAACATGATTAGTAAACACATGAATTAGTTGGACTAGACTTAAAGTTGATTTTTGGTAAATCATTAGTAATTTTTGGAACTTCACTACAACTCATCCATTTCTTAAGAGGTGGTGCCATACTAAGTCTTGTTACACATCTCTGTTTCTTTATGTAGCTGTTTGAATGCTGCAGACCTCTTCCTGAAAGTGGTGGCAATCTTGAGCTTTGGTTAGATTGGAAATATGGCATATTTAATAACTCGTCGCATGTAGCTCTCTTCTCTGGCTCGACTACTAAGCATCTTGCAATCAAATCTTTGAGCTCTTGGTTCTGGATGATTGCTGTATCATAATAGCCAAGCGTAACGAGTGACTTTAAGCTCTCTATGGATTTTGACTTGAAAGGGAACTTATGCGTTGCAATGTAGTATAAGGTTACTCCAATTGCCCAGATGTCACTTTTTATAGGGCTATAGTCCGATTTGCAGATCAATTCTGGGGCCATGAAATAAGGAGTTCCTCTGTATGAATGGTTTAGATAAGAGTCTGCATGAAGCATTGATAGACCAAAATCGCAAATCTTGAGGCGTTCATACTTATCGAATAAGAAATTTGATGGCTTGATATCCCCGTGAGCAATATTGTGATCATGGCATGCCTTGACTGCTGTTATGATGTCAAGACTGAGTTTTTTGATTGTAGCATCATCAAAATTCCTGTTATTCTTCAAATATTTATGCAAATCATTTGGACACAGTTCCAATAAAAGATAAACGAAGCTGTTGTATCTGTAAATTTTGTAAAGGCGGACTATGTTCGGATGATCCAATGATGTCAGCGTTTCTATTTCGGACTGATTGAAACTTTTTAATGGAACTTTCTTGAATGCGAATTTTGTTTTGTATTGCGTTGAATATGCCTCATATATAACGCCATAGCTACCTTCAGCGAGTGTTTTTTCAATGACTATGCCTAGATTTTTAAAATGTTGAACCTCTGTGCTGTTCATAAAAAAAAATATAACTAAAACTGACAAGTGATTATATAATTGAGAGAGATTTGAGAGGCAAAGAAAATTTCAAATAATTATTTATAATAATTCTCGCTTATATTTAATAATACCACATTTCAGGTATCTTGACATCAATTTCAGATATTACAAATTTGAGAAAAAATAAAATCAAAAATGTCTTTTTCAAGCTGTGGATGTTGCATGGTTTAATGGAATTTGAGGAGGAAATTCAAATATTGAGAGCGGACGATTTAAATAATTTACTGAAATTTTATAAATATCGAATAACTGAAATTTTTAATTTCATACGTGACCTTTTCCTCTTGGAGTGTGGCATTTATTCAAAATATAAGACTATCTTTGTAATTTTTCCGGACATTTGCATGAGATTTAGGAAAAATTCTCTTTTCAAAATCAAAAATATCGTCGATTCTTTGATTTCGCATACTAATTCGTCCTATTAATGAATATTTTCGGGAGATTTTTTCTTTGGGAGGTGAAATTCAGCAAAGGACAATTTTGAAATTCAAAATTATACATTATTGACCTCCACTACAAAGGTCATCTTATTTTATACATTGTATATGGCTTCGCATTCGTTTTATTCGCTTATATATGCCAATTTTTAATCAAGGAGATTATTATTTCCTTGAATCCCTTAACAGCCAACAATATCCACGATATATAATACAGCTGTTTTGTATGCTTGGAAGAATACTGAATAATTCTTGAAAATCAAATATTATTTTTTTATGAAGTGTTATAATTAAATCATAGACTCTATTTGAAGTCTATTAATAGTTCCCAAAATAAAAATATGGGACTGTCGCTTAAAAATGGTGATTTGTTGAAGAAAAAGGATTAAAAATGAAAACTTACTTTAAATTAGTATGTGATATGTAATTATTTCGCATTAAAATCGAAAAATAAAAAATTATAAAAAGTGACAATTATTCATGGAACAATGTTTTTACTTTTTTCGGGGAATTGATTCGCTAGACATAATATCTGAGGACTTAGATAATATACTGACATCAAATAGTTGGATAAAGTTTGTATCAAACTTACCTAATGATCAACCCGAGATTAATAATTTAATTGATCTTGATAAATTGGTTTCAAACATAGCTGAGAATAAATATGATCGCAAATACCCTTTCACACACTATAATAACAATGCTATATGTGATTCCTTCAAAGAAAAGCCATCTATTTCATTTCTCCAATTCCTAGCATCCAATATCGATGATAAACGAGCATCCAACTTCTTAAGCAGCATAATATTAAGGTATCCTGAAACTTTGTTGAAACTAAAACTAGTAACGAAATTAAATAATTCACAAAAAGATATAATTGCAGAAGCAGCCTTTAAAACAGCATTTATGAGTAAGAATGGTGAGATAATTCCAATATTAAGATATCTTCCTGAAAGCACAATGCGAGCTGTATTTAAATATTTATCTTCCGAAAACGAGAAGTTTTCGATGGATGTTGCAACGCAAGCATATTCGGGCCAGAACATACTGAATTTATTAAGAGAAGAAGTAACCTTCTCGCTGAATAATTCGAACTTGTTTCACGTGAATTTCATATTAAATTTCATCGAGAAAAATGAGAACAAATTTTTCACTTATGCTGATGCATTTAAACACGTCTTCTCTAAGCAGAGCTGCAGACTATTGAGTGATATCCTTGTTTCAAGAGTATCTGTGACGCGCACTGATATTCTTCAAGTTCAAACTTCGATTTTGTCACCAGCTGATGCAGCACCGATTTTGAAGACAATGCAGAAGATTGTTCCTCAAAATGTTTTTTCTGATGACCAGATAAGACAGTTTGGAGTGATGTTTGACTCTAAAAAAGAAATTCCGTCTATAATAAATCAAATGTTTATCGTCGACAAATCAACGCTCGAAAATTCTCTGATTCCAGCAATAGAAAGCATGACTAAGAAGGACAGATTACTATCTCTGCTCTACGATGAGATGAAGAAGCAGAAGATGATCCCGAAGAGGAAAGAATCTCCGCTGAAAAACTTAAAAATCAAAGACGTGAATTTAGAAAATTTAGCGACTTTTATTGACGGACTTTCTATTCGAAATGGAAACTTTTGCTCCGAGCTTTTCGATGCTTTCAATGCTTGTCTGTATACAAGGCACAAAGAAGATGTCAAAAGGTTCATGGCTGACTTCGACAAGAACTTTTTGCAAAAAATAAGCATAAAATCATTGAACACTATTACTGAGAAAGCTGTTGATTATTTATGCGGCGATTTAAGCGTCCAGCACAGATTCTCTCTATGCACATTGGCTCTCCGCCTCCCCATCAGCAACTATATACAAAAACTGTTCGATTGTGGAAAAGAAAATGAAGTTAGAACTTTAGCTTTTCTTCACGATGCAAGCATAATAACAGCCGAATACATAAAACTCAGAGAAACAACATTTTACAATGAAGATAATGTAAGCTTAGCAGTATTGGATAGAATCTCTGTCTTGAGGTATAGATGGAGGTACTTGCGTGGTGATGCCAATACTTTCGTATATGGACTTCCTGAGCATTTAAGTTTATGCGAAAATGACCAGGAGTTATTTTTGAAATGGGAACTGGCTGAAGATGAACCAGAGCAAAGAAATGATATCATTGCTAAGTTAGGCATAGAATATAATGAAAACAATCTCAAAGTTATCTTGTCTGCAAGGAAAGTCTCCAAAAATTGCATGGTAGCTTTAGCAGATAAATTCGATAACACGAAACTCGAAAAAATTCCAAGTTTTATTAACATACATTCAGCTTGTTTCTTTCCGCTTGTATGGGATAGAAATATTTTATCCAATTCATCGTTTAAAGCTTGTCTCCTTAAGTTTCCTGAAGATGTTGCAAAAAGTTTCATCAAGTTTGCGCCAGATGCATACGAGAAAATATGCGAAGAGTTTCCTATGATTATATCTACTGTGTTGGTGAATGATATTGTTACTACATATGCGGTTTTTGATAGAGCAATGCTTTCTCTTAGGCGCACTTATGATTTTTCTCGTGAAAGCCTTGCTTTCGTTGCAGCAATCGTTTGCGTAATCTACAGGAAAAACGAAAAAGTTGATATTTTTGAATTTTCATTTCTCAACTGGAGAAGGTCGTGTTTATTCTTTTCAATTATGAACAAAAGATATGATGATGCCATTAAACTGCTGGAAAATGATGTAGACTTGTGTTCCGAATTATTACGAAATGATTTTGAAAATATGTATTTCTGCAATGTTGGATCTTGGTCATCCCATGTTGTACGCTTCATTGTGCATTGTGCGATAACGGATTTCTTTATTGAAAATGAAATTTGGCTTAGACTTCTAAATTGTTGCAGATATGCCCCGTGGCCGTCGGATCTATCGGAAGACAGCGAATATTTTGCTGCTTTTGATATCTACCTGTATAAGCATAATTTGAATTTCAATTTATAAGGATTATTTTCATTATCTTGATGTTCCAACGAAATATTTGTAGCTATTCAATCTAAATCTTCATTGTTGTTACATTTTGAAAACATACAAAATTTTGGATCAAAATAGCCCGTGAAATTCATTATCTGTTTGAAATTTGCAGAATATAGCTCATAGACAGATAATATCAATAGATTAGAGCGTCAGAATGATAGTTTTTGTACATTTTTTCAAATCGCAAAACAGAAAAAATGATACCAACAATATGCAAACGTAGTATATAACCTAAGCCCTAATCATTTTAAAAATTCTTTTTCCAGAAAAGAATAAAAATTTCGGAAACCAAATAATTCTGATTAGGGGCGTGTTAGCAAACCCAAAATTGCTCCATATCATCTATTATCTCGTTTATGATGATTTTCGCTTTAAATGGTATTGAAAATTGAAATAGAAATAATCGTTTGTAAAAATATCGATTTTACAAAAAAATTTATTTCTCACCGGATTTTGTTATTATGTTTATAGTTGCCTATTGATATTATAAACAAAGAATTTCCAATCGATAGTTTTGCAAAATTATTATATATCACTATATGTATAACTACCAACCGGAAGATTTTGATATGATGAGATTTTTGATAACTATCACAAGACTTCTAGAATCTTTTTAAAAATGTCCCATAATGCGTGCTGATATCATAATTATGAATAGCCGTTTAAAAGTATTCAATTTATGAAAGGTTTTTGAATGGATGATGTTTTGATGATTTTACATGTAAAATTTTGCATGACAACACATAAATATATTAGTTGAATAATTTTCTTATCGTCATTTTTTCATTTCAACAAAAATATGCTGAGTCTTTTGCTCATTCTTTCTCAGCAATACAGCTTGCCCAAATACAATAAATTCTATGGCGCGTTTAATGCCTTGACGCAAGTAAACACCAAAGTCGCGAAACTATTTAATGGTGAAAAAAATCCCCTTAGTGATTCTACCTTTCTAACTGACTATGCATGGGAGAGTAAGCTTACTAAAATTATCGAGCCATTAGAAGGATCCGTTAAATCAATAGAGAGTTTTCACGATTTATTGAACAAAGTCCCTGACGCTCTGAGTCAATTACAAAATATTTTTCAACCCAATACTTACGATTCAATGGATGTATTATTTGCAGGATGTTTAAGCGGGGTAGTTTTACTCATTTTCTTAGTTTTATCATTAGTTTATGGTATCGTCCGATGTTGTGGCTCCTTTTGCTGCTGCCTGCCGAGAGATTCCACTGACTCAAGCTGGGCATCCAGGATCTGCCTCATTATCTCTTCAATTTTATTTTTGTTCACCGGTATCACCTTCTTATATGCTATTGTCCCTTTATCAACAACTTCAGGCCTTGTTGCTAACTCAAACGAAGCATATACTGAGTTCTACAATTCTATCAACAATTCGCTCGTTGACCCACTTTACGCACCAACGATGAGCATTATTGACCAGGCCTTGAAATTAGCTACGAATATCGAGCCAAATCTTTACAGCTGTATTGATACACTTTTTTCTGAAATTCAAAATTCCATAAAGAAAGTGACTGACACAATCAACGATACAGCAGGGTATGATGGTACAGCTGAAATTAATGATAATAACACACTCTTTGACGCTCTAGCAAAGCTCAAGAAAGATGTTGACAATTTCAATACAAAAGCAAAAGAGAAGAACATTAATAAAACAATTAATGTTTCCGAATCAATCGATAATATCAAGAGCAGCATTAATGACCAGTTTTCAAATATTAACGACTCAATTCAGAAAATTAATGAAACCTTGCATGGCATAATTGATGACAAGATTCCCGAATATACGAAAATGGTAACTGATGCTCATTTGCCTGGGTATGTTAATTATTATTATGAGTTGTTTAAGTCAATTAACACACGCGATAACCTCATTCAGCAGCTCAACATCGACCCAATATTCTTTAAAGATGCCAGTTACACTATTGAAAAGATTAGTCTACCAGTTAAATTAGTATTAGCAGCGGGATTCGCTGGTTTCCTCCTCTTCATATGCTCGACGTGGTGCATCTTTTGTGGTCACGACAAATGTAGTCGATGCCAAGCTTCATGTTGTCCAGTCTGTCATTTGATTCCATTAAGTATATTTTATATATTATTCAATTTGATTTTTGTAATCGTAATTTTCTTCATGTTCCAATTCCACGATTTAATTTTCACTTTCGACAGTGTTGGTCCTATGATTTTCACCGTTTTTCCAGATTCAAAGATTTCGTTCTCCGTTGACACAACCTTTAATGTAGAAGGTGTTGAGTTCAAAATCGTCATTGATGAAACCACATTCAATTTCGAAGGCGCCCTTAAAAACTGTATGACAATTATCTCAGAATCCACCAAAAATGAAGAGAATAACATCAACTCTCTCATAGACAGAGATAAGATCTTTAACCCAGAAAGCATCAGAAAGAGAATTGACAACATAAACCAATCAATTAATGATATTATATACGAACCACTCAATAAACTCTTGTCAGAAAAAACTGACATCTCATCGTCAATTCCAGAGAAAATTACGGATGTTAAAGACTATCCGGCGAATATTTCGGAAGATATTCAAAAGGCCAGAAACGATATTAACAGTTCTTCATCATTGTCAGAAGAAGATAAGAAGAATCTTACAGCTCTTCTGGACAAGATTGAAATAGACATTAACACCACGATCCCAGGTAGATATGAAAAGACCCGTAAGACTGCTGTTGAATGGATTGTCGATCGCTTCGGCAAGAACTTTAAGACTTTCTATGACGGATACATATTTCCAAAGTTGTGGAATGTTGTTGAACTCGTCTACGACCTCGCTATTAATCTCCTTGATAATTCTAAATTAATCTTCGAGAATGTCAAGCTTGCTCCACTTGGATATATATTCAGCATTGGTGCTAATCTCGTAACCTATGGATTTTCACAACCGCTTAGTGCACTCTGTATCGGAATGTGCACTGCCACTATTGCTGCTGTGATAAGCTCAACCTTGCTCTGTATCAGGAGAAGAGGTATGCAAGCTCCATACGCAGACTCATCTGAATCCAGCAATTCTTCGTACAGCTATTCTAAATATTCTTACAGTGACTCCAAATCGAAGTCATTCTCCAAGTCCAAATCATTCTCTAAGTCTTCATCCTATAGTGATTCGAGCAGCTCATTCTCTTCTTCTACCGATAGCTCAAGCAACCCAAGACCGAGAAGGAGATAAGAAAAGATATGCACTAGCTATTTCTCTGTTGTTTAAGTTAACATCAATAAAATTTATTTTATTTAATTGTCACTTTTCGGTTTACTGATGTCACTTTTCATAATGAATGACTCTTTGAGCAAACTTTTAGTACTCGCACGTGGTTCTCGTACTGAGCTCCTGGAGTGCTTCTTTTTCATTATTGGGCGACATGGGAGCGGAAAATCTGCTTTTATCTCAAGCTTTGACCAAAATATTGCAGATTTACAGACAAAATCAACATTTGGATATGAATATACTCAAATTAATTACGAAAGCAAATACCTTATCCATATTTATGAATTTAATGACTCTTCTTACAATATTTTATTACAAAAATTAATTAAAGAAAATATCGACAAATCCATTGTCATTTTCACTTTCGACATAACCCATATATCAAACCAAGTTTCGAATTTAGTTGCTCCATTATTCGAATCTTTATCTTCTGAATTTGGTGAATCTCAACGCCAAAACGACATGGAAAAGTACTACTCCACGATATGCTCTAACGAGCCAATAGCTCATTCACCATCTACAATGACGAAGAAAACTTTTTTACCGACGGTTTTTGTTGCGACATATGATGACAAAATCGAAGAATTCTCGGATCCAAAGTTTGACGGATTTTTGCACTACATGCGTGAAGAAGCCATTCCTTATGGTGCAGCTATTACTATGGCCCATGCTCCGTGTGCGTTACAGATCTGCTTAAGCTTAGCTAGAAGAGAGCAGTTTCCAGAAGCGATTTGGGATAAAGTATGCGAACGCGACGATTTCTTTATTCCGCCTGCATGGGATAGCATAGAAAAGGTTAAAGCTGTTGAAAAAGAGCCAGTTGAAGACATATTTGAAGAAAAAGATCAAAAATCTGAAGTGAAAGTTCAGGATTTCAACGCATTTATTGGAGATTTGTCTAAATCAGGCCATAAATACCAGTCTTCTATGAGGGAAAAGTTTATGTCACCAGATAAAAGATCTTCAGCGGTGCATGAAAATTACTTGGGACAGTTTGAAACGGAATAGAAGATTACCCACATATTTGTATCATATACACCACTTCTTACGAAGTTATTTTTCTTTTATAATTGAATTTTCTTGTTATTATGTAAATATCTATTGATAGAGTTCAAATCAATATTATATGTTAATTCTGAGCGTTAAGCTGTAAAAACTCAAAAGAAAATTATTGAGAATAATAAAAAATTGGGTGTTATGGATCGTTTTTAAGAAAATTCGTTTTAAAATGAGATGTAGATTTAGAAATGGAAGAGGCATTCATCAATTGTTAAAAAAGGAAAAATGAAAAAAGTTTTGCCTACGACCGGAGTTGAACCGGCGACCTTGCGCTTACAAGGCGCACGCAATAACCACTATGCTACGCA
>MRSU01011438.1:0-28224 GCA_008369845.1 Trichomonas gallinae
CCACCACTCGGCCGCTTCGCTATCCGTGATATGAAGCAGACAGTCGCTGTCGGTGTCATCCGCTCCGTTGCCAAGAAGGCAGTCGCTGCTAAGTAAATTACCATAAAGATTATTCCCATTTCTTTTTTCTCAATTTCGTATATATATTTTTTTTTTAAAAAAAGGCAAATAAAAACGAAAAATATAAACAAATTTAATATTACAAAGATGCAACCAATGACTGCACCATTTCGGTAAAAACTGCGACAGAGGATTTCTCAAGCGTAACTCTTGAGAGTCGATCGCATGATATCGCTGTTTCGCGAACGAGCGTTGGTAAGGATATGTCGGGGACAATGCAATCCGCAGAAAGAGGACCGACATGTTTTCCGTCTTTCCTCCACCGTGTAACTCTATAGGTGCGATTGCTATGTGGAGAGATGACTATAAATGTATCAATAACTTGCGAAGTAACAGCAGCCGGATCGAACCCTCCTTCATTTTCGCACCAGACAATATTGACGTTGTCATTTCCAATATGCTTCTTCTTGAGAATCTGCTGACTGTTTGACTCACTGTGCTGAAGCAAAGTAGCGACGTGGAAAACAACTTCGTATCTTGCATCAGAATAGTACACAAATTTCGATCCGTCGACTTTGCCGGTATACCATCGGTGGTTCTGAGGATCGACAACGCATCCGATAGCCCTAATGAAGCTATCGAAAGCTGGTGAGACAACATCATGCGTGTTAGAAAGAATTTCACTCTGCGTCACTTGCCCGGACTTAACGTAAAGAATGCCAATCTTTAAGCATTCTCGGACAGGGACAGCAACGGCGCTCACAATTTTCCTCTGTGTAAGTTTCGTTAAGTTCGGCGATAGAAGGTCGTTGGTCCAAATGCCAAGAGACTGGACAAAAGTACTTCCAAGACGACTGAAAATCATTCCCCTCATGCAGCCGCTCGGCTGTGAAGCATCAAGCTTCGACCATTTGGGCTTTGCGATGCTGGGAGCGGGAATTTCGATTTTCGGATGCTCTATTTGTGGTTTTGCTTTTGTCGTATATTTGTTCGAAGAAAACTTGTTAAGGAAAGAGCCGAATCCATAGTCGATTCTCATTTCACCATCAACTTCTGTATCTGGATACATTACTTCGCATTGACTATTGTTGGCTCGGGCAACAGGAGAAACGCTGAATGAAGCAAATGAACCTCTTGTGCGGCAGTGTGCAGAGAATTGTTCGTCATTTACTTCAATGCAGAAAACGCAGTCACTACCGAAGAAACAAGAGGCAACACGGTCTAGTTTCGGCGGAGGCATAGAAGGAAGAAACGCGACTGTGTCAAGCGGAGGCGGACGTGATTTCTTCTTCTCAGCCGCATCTCGGAATTTTGATACGATGTAGTACCAGTCGGAAGGACTCCGCGCCATGGAGCAGACTGTGCGGGCAATGAAGCACGCGCTCTCATCATTGAGGCTGTTCGCAGAGAGAACGCTTAAAACTTTCGTCATCGTCCTGAAGAAGTTCGGAACCTTCTTAGTCATCATCTCGTGATGAATTGCAAGTGTCGCAATCTCGTGAACATTCTGCTCATTTGTCATAGAGTAGCAAATTCCGTTACGCAAGCTGCCGAGGCCGGACTGGAGGATGCCAATCTGCGCGTTGTTGTCGCCGAAGACGTCGAGGAGGAGGAGAGGAACAAAGGCTGATGGATAGAATACATATGCGTCGGACGATTCTGATGGAAGGCGAGCACCAAGGGGTTCTATTACGTAGAAGAGAACAGAGTTTGCCTGGAGATAATGGAAATTTAGTGTAATGTTAGCTACAACTTTCTTGTACAGAGCTTTATCCGCAATCTGAGACTCAAATTTCTTGTCAATGAACTTAGGCAGTTTTATCTCTGGCTGGCGAAGATACAAACAATAAATATTTAACATTATGTTGAGCTTGTCTTCATAGGTCACAACAATATCGCGCTTAATGAGCAGCAAATTGAAGACGAAGAAGTTTAAAATGTCAGAATAAGGATTAAATCTATTAATTGATTCCAACGTTGCTTTGAGAGCGAATTTGATGATTATTGGATCTTTATGACAGAGATATTTAATAAGAAGGGCAATCCAAAGTTCGATTTTGTCTGTGGAAATTTTATTAATATTTGAGGGATTGACGTGCTTTGCAACGGAGCTTATTGAGTTCATAATTTCAAGCTGCTCAGCTTCAAGCGCAATATCTGTTTCGAAACTGTTTCCGATGCCAAAAAACTTGATTGCAAGCAAATCAGGCGAGTTCTGGAGATACATTGGAACAAAATCGTGTGCATAAGAAAGACCGCTCATGAAAGGGCTCAAGAATGTGTAAGTTCGGATTTGTGGTGTCGAAAGAATAATATTCTTGACAAAAAGCTCAATGTCATCAACAGTCCAATTACGCGCGAATAAAGGAAATGCTCTGATACCATTTTTCGTTTTCAAGTGCATCAGTTCCCGTTCGTTTGTGTAAACCAACATGTCAGCGAGGTTTTCTGATGGATTTTTCTCTTCCATTGTGGACTGATACTTACTAATGATTATTTTCGCGTTGAGGTCCTCGAATGTCATCGGGCTGGTGAACAACTCCATGATTTTTTCTTGCGGATTATTAGCATTTTTCGATCTGAAAGATTTTTCCTGGAGAAGAATTACATAGCTCTGTATATCGTTCTCTTTCAAGCCAAGCAAGATTGGGCTGAATGTAAAAGCGGCGATTGAAAGAAATTTGCGGAATACGATGCAAATATCATCTGTAAATATATCCGTTGTTGTCTTATGCTGCGGCATTGGAAACAGTTCCCATATTTTTGGATTGTCGATGAGCTTTAAATCGAAGATGAGTGTAACAAATATCAAAAAGTTTATTGTTTTTGCATGCTGATCAAATTGCTGCATAAATTTAGTAACAAACTCGTATTCTATTGTCTTATCATATATGGAATTCCACAAATCGCGCATTAAAAATATTGATTTATATGTAATCTCTTCGTAATTTTTCGGACTTCCGATCATTTTGACAATATAGTGCGAGCATAATTTTGCTGTAACGAACATGAACTGCTGCAACGTATCTTTTGATTTTATTTTGTAGAACTCGATGATGCTTAACCTGTCTAAAGTTAAAGTAGCATTCCACTCATCCAGCACAAACTGCGCCAAATCGACGAATTCGGAGAGATTTGATGATTGAGATAAAAACGAAATCAAACAATTGAAGTAATTTGCTTGTCTATTATTGAAAGTTTCACCTGGAATGGCTTGAATATACTTTCTGTAACCTGCAATGATGTTTTCCTTGAACAGAAATCTGCAAAAATAAGACTTAAGCTCGTTCGTAAATTCGACAGGGGGCGTGTAATCCTGCTCGGTATTTCGCGACGGCGTAGATATTTTGTACCTTATGTAAGGCGGAAGAATTGACCAGAGAAGAGGCTCCCACCAACGAGAAATTACTTCTGTATTTTTTTGTTTTGCGATAAAATCGAGAACAAACTGGAATCTTACTTTGAAAAATAATATCGACTCCATCGTGGTAGCACTGGACGTGTTCATTAGCTGAGGGCAGCCTTTGATGTAAATCTGCAAAATGAAATACTTCCATTTTTCCATGTTGTATTGCGAGAGTTGAGAGACAATGGGGATTAAGCGTTTGAATATTTCCAACATGAGTTCTTCGTTCATTTGTAGTGGTAAGATACTATTTAACGATCTGTGTATCATCGGCACAAGCGATTTCAACTGGTTTTCCGCTTGAATGAAGACTGGGTGTTTAATCATGTCATTCAATGTGTCAAGCATCGGCAGAATTGAATGCCCGATCTGTGAATCAAATTCCTCGAGCGGGTTATTCAAGGATCTGCATCTCTCTGCAAACGAAGAAGTGAAAGATTTGACAAAACCTTCGACTTCTTTCAGTTTTTCGTTCGAAACCGGCTCTGTTTCACCGATTTCGCCCATGCAAAAAGATTTTAATAAAAAGTGACAAAATCAAAAATACATCTAAAATCGTTTATATGATATCCAATAGTAAATAATCATGTCAGACTGACAAATTTTTTTGACAGATTTTTTTTTTTTGATTTTCAAACATTTTTAAGCTGGCTCATTCACATCCTCTTCTTTGTCTGCGTATTCGACTGGCTGAATGTTATTGTCTTGTTTATCTACAACTTCAACTGGCTGAAGATTGTCATCGCCGTAGAGTTCCTCGTCCGGAATATCCGGTTTTTCAGGGAGGCTCCTTGTTACGTCGATTTCGGCAGTGTCGACCATTCCAAGCTCAGTGTCGAGCTTTTCGGCTTTTGTGTATAACTTGTTCTTCTCCGGAACTGTTTTGTGTGCGTAAATGAGGGAAATGGTGCTTGCTGAAAAGATTCCAAGTGGTATGAAAGCTAAGGCACTAGTTGTCGGGAAGAAGAGGCCAAGAATAAATGTTAAAAGTAAAATAATAACATAAATTAATGTATAGGTAGTATAGTTATTATAACGATTGTGTTCAATTGCTTTGACTTCATACTTTGTATTGTAAAGCATCATAAAATAGGAAACCACGTAAATTGAAAAAAAAATTAGATGGAAAAGATTCAAACAGGAATTGTGACCTGTGAAGACCGGATACAGCTCAACATACTTGCCAGTATCTAATGTGGCAGTTAAGCACAATAAGAATGTAGCAGAGAAAGTCAGCAACAAGTATGGAATCGTTAAAGCAATGTGTGGGTTTTCTGATGGATCGCGACGGAAGTAGAAGTATATTGCAAGTGTATAGAAAAGGTAATATGAAAAGAACAAATCGCGGGAAAATATTTTTCGGAAAATATTAAAGAAATTTGAAGAGAAAAGATCCATCATAGAGAATATATCTGTATATAAAACGAAGAGTATTACCAGGCCTATTGTTAAATATTGTTCGAAAGTTGGGATAACTTCAAATTTTTCAATGTTTATGAAATAGTCAATCGCATAAATTATGGCAATGATTGAAACAACAAATGAGAAAACGCAGTATATTCTCGTGAAATTTTTGTTTGATTTGACGAATTCAATTGAATTAAATTTGGAAAGATTTTCGGATTTGAAATCAAGCTGCATTGTATCGAATTTTAGTATGTTAGCACGCAGTAGAAAGCTGTAAGGCGAGTATTGCTCTGTTAAATTTTCGTTTTGAGTTTCAATTAATTGATTATTTTGATAAAGAGATATATTAACAGCCCCATAAAATTCTATCTTTTCAGTCCGTTGTATTGGATGAAGCTTAACATCGATAAATTGATCATAAAAATTCACATCTTTGATCATAAAATGAGTATTGTTCTGAATCGGCTCGATCCTAGATACTGTTTTGAATGGGCAAAGCAAACAAAGCATTGATGATATTGTTAAAATAATATATGGAATGAAAATCTGCACTTTTGGTATTTTCGAACTTCCAAAGTCACATATAAGTGGATAATCGTTAACTTGGTCAACATTAGCCACTTGTAGCGAATCCATATTAGCTGTGGACAAAAATTCTTCCATTGAAATTATTAAATTTACATATCAGAAATAACTTTACACGTCAAAAATAATAATTAACGAATATCATACGGTCTCAGAAAAATTAAACCAACAATCTGTTATTTACATGATATAACGGAGAGACAATAATTTTTGTATGAATTTGTAATTGTCTCAAATTTGAAAATTAAAGAATTCAAACGCATTCTATACATGCAAAGGATTAAAATTTCAATAAGAGCAATTTTGAGTACATTACAATGTTTTTTGTATTGGTTTTATGCACAACGCCCAAAGATTGCGGCACTCGGATTGTGGATATAGCCACAAAAAACAAACTCTATGTGTACGAAAACATCAATTATCCTGATGACTCTATTAATTTTAATAATTATTATCCACGCATCGAAGAAGACATCAATTATCTTAAAGATGCGTGCGGCAAAATCGTCCTTGGGTCGTATAATAATACACACTTCGTAATCTCACGACATAAGTTAGGAAGAAATAATATTAAATACAAGCCTATCATAATTAACGCGAATATTCATGATTTTATGAATACAATTTATATTGTATCAATAATGGGCTTCTTTTATATCCTTTTGTGCCGCTATCTTCGCTACATTCAAACATTCCACAATTACAAAGTGTCTAAAACTCAAGTTGGCATTTTGAATCGGCTTACTTATCGGTTGTTTCGGAAATATGATCACCATTATGCGTTCAAAATCGGCGAATATTCTTTTGAATATCCAACAATACAGAGAGGCATCAAAAACATGTCAGATTTTACAACAGAGGTTCTTGCAACGCTTCCTCTATCAAAAAATATTGCGATTGTAATATATTTAATTTTGCCGAACGTCGATGTGCAAGTTCTACAACCAGTTGCCATTCAACCAGGTGAACTTGAAGCAGATGATGCCATTGATCGCATAAAAGTCCCGGTTTCCCTTTTTGATCAGTATAATATTTCACTTAAATTACCAGGGTCTGAAATCAGACTAACTGCACCAAATATATGCTACCCAAAGTCTTTTGTATCCCATCGATGCTATGATTACATCATAATGAATTTAATTTTAAATATTTCAAGATTAGAAAGAAATTTGCAGGCAATCATTTCATTGATTCATGAAATATGTTTTAAGTTAGATTTCGATGGCTTTGGATTCTTCAGCAAAGATAATTCTTCTTATGAAACTATAGAGTTTATCTCATCTGATCCTGATATGAGATTTATAGCTTTAGACACACTGCCTAAACTTAAAAAGATCAAATTAACACAGAATGGCATCAAATTACACGTCAAAAATGTTGAAATGATGGGATATCAATACGAAATCGGAAGGTCTTCTTATTACTTCATCTGTATGTTGAAAAATAAGAAATTCCAAATAGTAGAGAATGGTTTCTCAATTGTTAGCTCTTATATTGCAATAATATTTCATATTTATATTACAAATTCTGAGGATTCGTTGACAATTCAAAGATTTGATTCGTTGATCAGAGATAGCACAAATATAACATACCTCGAGTTCATTGGAAACTCAAAAGACTCAACTAAATTTATGAATGAAAAAAGAGGCAAAAATATCGAATTAACGGATGAACTACTTCACAAAATACCGCAAATTTCTACAGAAGAGGTAGTACAGCTAGAAAATGGCTGCTATTATCAAATTAAAACAGAAGTTATATTCGATGATGCAATAAACAAATGGGTGAGATCAGTTCTGATCGAAGATTGCACAGAAAAAAAGAAAGTAACAGATGAATGCAAGGATACGATGTTCAACTATGCTGTTGCATCAAAATATTATAATTTTCATCAAATGATCGACGAGACCACAATGGCAGACGACTCTCTTGCTATTGAACTCGGATACCACAATGGAAGCTGTAATTTACTAGATTTTGTAAACCCAGACGAAATTCCCTACTTGGAAGATATCAAAACCAAGCCATTAATCTTCCACCTTATCACCGCTAATGGCGGAACAAAGTGGTACACATCATTTCCGTACACAGACCCAAACTCTCAATACACGAGTCTTGTCTTCGCCGTATACGACCTATCCGTCCTCCAGGGACTGAGCACAAACGTGCTGCAGTCAACAGTTCTCACCGCTGCAGAAGATTACTTCGCTCTTTACCTCATCGACATAACATCCATGGAGGTTATGGATGCGATATCTCACTCTCGCTTCTCCGCAAAGACATGGACGAACATCCTAGAAAACTGCGACCCAACATATCGCACCAGTCTCAACCAGTGCTTCATGACAGTCAAAAATAGCACGATTGACCACAACAAGTTCATCGGCAAGCACGCAGTTCTGAGAGGAGGCTACGACTGGTGCGACTACAACTTCGATAGGACAACGAGCAGAACAGTGCTAGTGACTCTAAGGCGCGTCAGCGAAGAGATAAACTCGCATGACAAGCTGCTGCAGACGAAGAACATATTCACACTGGCTCTATACCACTCGAACGTCATTTGCTGGACTTTCGACAATGATTCGAATGAGGACCTGATTTTGATCAATAGGCCACAGAATTTTGAGTCTGTGAGGCTTAACTGGAACACAATATTGCACAACTTCTCGAGCGACTGCATCGACTCAGTCAAGGAAAAGTTCGAAACTGCCTTGAAAACTGGGCAAAGATTTGAGCTCGAAGTTTCGCTGATCTTCGACAAGATGAGGTGGATTCTGTTTAGAGGAACGAGATGCGGCAAGAACCAGTTGTGCGGAGTTTACTTCGACCTGACGGAACTCAGAGAGAATGAAATCTTGCTGGAGATGAAGCGTAAGCAAATCTATGACGCAATGAGCGCGAAAACGATTTTCCTAGCTAACATGAGCCATGAAATCAGAACGCCTCTGAATGGCATGTTTTCACTGCTCGAGCTCTTAATGGCAACACAGTTATCACCGGACCAGCTTGAGATGATGACAGTCGTCAAGTCATCGTTCACAAAGCTGCTTGATGTGCTGAATGATACGTTGGATCTCGCGAAGATTGACCAAGGAAAGATGACGCCCTCCAGAATCGTTTTTTCGCCTTTGGAGATCATTGAGCAGATCAGCTCCGACATGGCAAAGATTGCGAAGAAAGGCGTTGAGTTAAACATTGACTGCTCGGCTTCGTTCCCGATTCTGTGCTTCGGCGACCCGCACTTCATGATGAGAATCGTCTACAACTTGATGACAAATGCTGTAAAGTTCACATCAAAGGGCTCCATTACTGTCAGAGTCGACCACGAATCTAGTTCAATCAGAGTTGAAGTCAGTGACACAGGAATAGGAATCCCAGAGAACGACAAAGTTCTGATATTCGATGCCTTCACGCAGATCGACTCTTCTTCGATGAGAGTCTATGGTGGGTCTGGCATTGGCCTCACATTAGTCCAGCGATTGGTTTCTCTGCTCCAAGGACAAGTTTGGGTCGATTCTACAGTTGGTATTGGAAGCACATTCGTCGTTATTCTACCATATCCAACAGTTTACTTCCCATACTTCCCGCGGAGATGGCACGAGATGCCTGCTGAGCTACTGGTCTTGGACACGACGATCGAGAAAGAAGTGACTTTTTTGGAGATGATAGATTTCTATGGCTACAAACTGGTTCACCGCAAGGAATCCGCTACAAACAACCTGAAGTTCATTATCATTGACAACTCGCAGGAACAGATTAATGAGGCAGAGGAAACGCTAAAAATGTTTCCATCTGCACAAGTCATTTTGTGTAAGAGCAGATCCAAGGAAGGTGCACCGCATCCTGAAGGCTACTATATTGCGAACTATCCGAAGAAGCCAACAGTGATCAGGCGCATGCTTATTCTTGGAAAATTTGGCCAGAAGGTTACTGAGAAGACAATTCCACCAAATGTCCTTGTTGCAGATGATAACGATGTGAATCGGTCAGTTATTGATAAGATTTTGACCAAAATAGAAATTCCTCATACAATAGTTTGCGATGGAAGCGAAATAATGGATGCATTACGAGAGGAACATTATGATGTTATCCTTCTTGACCAATATATGCCAATTATGAGTGGACCTGATGCGTGTAGGGCTGTCAGGGCATCTGGCGAAGATTTCGCTTCAATTCCAATCATTGCAATGACTGCAAGTTCAACTGATGAGGACAAAAACGAATGTCTAAGCTCCGGAATGAACGATTTTGTAACGAAGCCAATAACAATTGCCAAATTACACAAATTGCTGAAGAAATTTTACAACTGATATAATTTTGTTTGTTTTTATGTTATAAATGTTTAGTATATTAATATATTTTCTCAGAATAAAATATTGACAAAAAAATCAATCTTCCAGAAAAATTAAGATTAAAATGTAAAAATGATATATTCATTGAAAGCTAAAAAAAGACAAATGACCAAAAAAGATTTTTTTTATATTTTTCTGAAGAAAAACAGTTCAATCAAATCCGCTATGAAATCGTGCTCAGCATACTGTTAAGAACGCTAGTGCAATAAAATAAAGACCCGCAAAAATTACCATTCAAACGTTGTTTTTTCCGGAATTCATACCATTCCTAAGGCTATATATACAAATTTCTCATGTCAGAAATTCCAATATATTTGAGAGAAAATTAATTTTTCTCATTGATTAATCTCCGCCTTTAATGGTATAGAAACACACTAGTTATTCCAGAAAAAAATGTATTGTCGTTATTTTTATCGATGTTTCTCAATAGATGTTTTCAATTTTTAATGATAAATTTTGATCTCTGAATTTGTTTTTGCCATATTCTAAATGAATCATGCTTTGCTATCCCTATATAATCCAATTATTGCGAAATCATCAATTTATTTTTTTCCAAAAAGGAATCTTCCATTTTTTTTTTTTTTTTTATCTTTCAAAACTGTTCTAGCGGCTCTCAATTTTATTAAAAAGTAAATCCGACTCCGATTTACTTGCAGCATATAGTGCAGCAAACGAGTTTTCAAGTTTTCAGTACTTGAATTAAAATAATTGACAAAATAAAACCAATTATCTTTCAAATATTGAAAAGCGTCTGACAATCTCGGAAACAGGATAATCGTATACATCGATATACATTATAGGACTTCCATTGAAATCTCGTCAGAAAAAAATTATTTTTCATTAATGCACAGCGACGACGATGAGGAGTTCACTCTCTCGAGCTTTTCGAAGAGAAAAAGCGTGACACCAGTTTCTTCTGTACTGAAGGAAGTTATCCAGAAGTGCGAGAAACAAAAACCCAAACAAATTAATATCATGACTCTTTCGGCACAGCACCAAGGGAACCACAGGAGGTTATATGAACTCTTTAACCTTCTTACATACTTTGGAGTTACTGTCAATAATGGTAGAGGAAAACTTTCTTGGTTCGGATTCTCTTCATTGGTTAGCCATATAGAGCATACTTACTTGGAGTTCGAAGAGAAATCGGTCCATGATACAATTCAGGGTATTTTCCAACTCGAAACATCTCCACATCTTGGACAGATCGCTGAATATTTCATGATTCTCTATCCATTCTTGAATGTTACGCTATTGAATATCAAGAGCGTATCGACACTCTTTGCATCAGGCGTTTCCGATAAAAAGCAAATCGAAAGGAGGATGTATTTGGCACTTTCATTACTTGAGACAATTGGATGCATTAAGCACAAACCGCGCAGCGGTCAGTACAAACTGGTTCTCGATGTATCGAATATGGTTAATAAGGCCAAAAAATGCAGAGAGACTGCAGTTTGCACCCAAATGCTCAGCATCGACTACTTATTGAACCATAGGTCAAAGGAAAAGAGTAGCGACATTTATACGGAGAGACAGCTCGAATTTGAGCGCCTCACTACGATATGACGCGGATTATTTATTATTATTGTTTTTTAAATCGTTCTAAACCAAAGTTTTACTGTATATGCAGCCTAGTACTCTAGGATTTTCTTGTGCGAATTTGGTTGTACTCGTCATCATTCGAATTTTTATTACATTCGAAGAGTAAATTACGAGAGTTGCTTAAATTATTATTATATGCGTCTTATTGACATTAATTATTAGTTTATTTTGATCCCCAAAACGAACGAAAGATAAATTGAAAATAATTCCACTTTATATATATGCACTAATACTACAATCCCAAATATCATCTAATTTCCTCAATTATGGTGCTCTTTATATAATGACATTTTTAAAATATGCGATTTGGCTTGCAGCAGTTAGCAAATAGCAATAGGAGGATTTTTATTATTATGATTTTGTGATTATGGAGTTTATTGGTGTAATTTTTTTTAATTCAGGAATAAGAATTTTCAATATACTTGAATCTGTGTGCAAATTATGAAATAACATCATGGCATTAGCTTATTTGCGGGAACTGAAATCATGATTTTCGATTAAATTTAAAAAGGTATTTATTAAAAATAGAGTTTTAATAAAAACTAATGAATAAATATAATATCTAATGGGTAGGCAAATTAACCTTTGTTGAGATGAACAGCAAAATTGCTTTTGACAAATCATTATCAAATACAATCGGTTCCTTCTTTGTAAAAATCGTAAGTGTTTCATCGACAAGCGAGACATCAGTTATGGTGTCTATTGGTATTTTTGATGCCAAATTCAGTTTCCTGTCAAATATGTAAATCATGTCATTTGTAATACAGAAGTAGTTTCCGTTGATTTGTAGCATAGACTGAACAAAGAATATGGCGGCAACATTCGCGTTGCAGAGGATCTTCTGGAGAGACCGTTCGGCGTCAGAAAAGTTTCTGATGTAGTTAGAGTTGATAAAAATCGGAGTCTTGTGTCTGATTGCGACCTTTTGCTGTTCGTTGATGTTCTCTGCTTTGTCAATCCTGCCAATGATAAAGTCATTCTCAGTCTTCCTGATGCGGAACCCATTGACATTTCCAGCAACAGCTTCCATAAGATATGTGTTGCCAATCCCGGCAGACAAAATCGCACGCGATATTGCGTCAAGGAGATATTGGTTGAAGACTCCGTATATCAGTTCATGGTTTTCGACGACTATTGGCTGCGGCTGCACTTCATCCAAAGTTATGTATTTGACTGATTGCGTCGCCAAGAGATTCTTGATGTAACCGTTGATGCCGAAGAAAGTAAGCAATTTTCCAAGGAAGCCGAACTGTTTAAGCGACTCATCGACACCACTTTCGACATAGTCTGCTGCGAGTTCATCGAGGACAATGCGCGGATTGCCGAAGAAGTGAGAAACGAAGAATCCAGGGAATCTAACTTTCTTCAGGCCAAAGAAAGGAATCTTCTGTAGAACGGGGACAATCGATCCATAGAACGGTTTCCTCTTCTTATCTTTATTATATGAGACTCTGATTTCTATTGGTCTTATTTCGATCCATGGTAGAGAAAGTTCTATCGGTGCTGAGGTAACGTTCGTTGGCTGTGAAGGTTGAATCTTAGCGAGGTTTGGTGCAATCTTTTCTATGTTCAAGATGTAGTTGTAAATGTCTGATGCAAGAGACTGGTTGAGATTCACACGGATTGGCTGAATGGCTGCGGACACAAATGGAATGATCTTAGAATGAATGACGTCGTATCTGTATATCACGTTGACTTTGAGGAAGTCTTCGTGTTCGTTATACAAAATGGCAGGATTTTCTGCTGTTGGGTTCTGGTCCTCAATGGAGAAAGATCCAACTGAGATAACAGAACTGACAAATGTTTGGTCGAAGTTGATCATAACATCAAGCTTGTCCAGTAGGAGAACTAATATCTCTCTGTTTGACTTGTTGATGAAAGAAAGCTCGAACTTGTTCAAGTTTATCTTTGCGCTGGCCAAAAAGTCTGGCACAATTTGGATCATTTCGTAAGACAAGTCGATCAGAAGCTGTCCAGTCTTCAAGTAGACCATGTTGAACATTACCATTCGATTGTCAATGAATTTCTTGAGAACTGAGCATCGAAGTGGTTCGACAAGACTGAATTTGTATTCTTGGCCTAAAATTGTCAGGCACAGAATTTGTTGTGTCTGTGTAGTTGGAAACGCGAACTGGAACTCTGTATTAGGCTTAATAACTGTGTCAGACACAGAAATATCGACAGCAATGTCGTTTCTGATTAATATTGGTGCTTCTTTCTGCTCCGAGAAAACAACTTTCTTCAACACACCCATATCAACGACTTCAAGTCTGACAAACTTTTCCTGCTCGAATTGTTTGAACTTGAAAATCTTGTTGCATGGTGATCCTAATAAAATCTCTATCTTTTCGTCACCAAACGCGAATTTATAGCTGTCTGGCACAAACGTCATGATCTGAGAAGTGTTGCTCTTCAAAACCATTGGATCGATCTGGATATCAAACATTGGAAGAAGCTTGATATCATGATACAAATTATTAATAACAAGTAAAGAATCAGATATCGTGACAATGACACTGCCATTGAATAGTCCAATAGCTCTCTTTATTGATAAGTGGACAGAGATGGTCATCTCAGGAGAGATAAGCGTTGGGAGGAAAATATCTTCGTTTATGCCTGAATTATCGATGCCAAACTCTGTTTTAAGAGGCTTTGTGAGTCCATCGATTGATAAGTTGACAGATTGTGCACTAACAACGGCCGAAGAGCCTGGCTTCAGCTTCATTGTATCAATCATAAGAGTGTGTTGAGATGTATTGTATATAATTGCAGCGACAAATACAACAATCTTGTTTCCAACAATGTGAACAGCTGAAAGAGGAGAAATTCCTTTTGATCCGAAGTCCGCGCGGATGAACTGGTCATCCGATTTGACTAATGAGATACTCGACTCTTGCGGTGGCTTGTGGTCAGGAAGACAGCATGATATAGACAGAGATGTGTACTTCGGGTCGAAGTTGAACAATGAATACTTTACTCCTTTGTCAACTTTGAAGACGAAGCCGTTTACGCAGAACATGAGGTCGAACGGCGTGCAGTTGTAGAGAATATAGTTTTCTTCGAGCTCAACAAAAGTAACGCCACGCTTCCTTCTGTAGCGAGTGCGAGCTGCAACAAATCTGCCCTGAGAGAGCTGGAGCTGTTTGACACTCGTCTTACCATCCAAAGTTATCGATGTCTTCGTTTTAACGTCAGTGTCGTTGATATAGTAATTATCGATAACAATTGGAAGATGTTTGCCGGGTTCAACTTTGTAATTGATGTTTCTAGAGTTGAAAACATATACTGGGAATGGAAGGCTGTTGACCAATGTCATCGGAGAATAAATTTCAACGCAATATATTCCTTTCTTGAACGTTTTTGTCATTATTGCAGTCTTCGTGAGAACCAGAGGATAAACAATGTCTCTATGTTCGAAAGTGAACGATTTTCTAAAGACAGTCAACGTTACAATCTTCGCCTGTGATGGAAGCTCATCATTTGTGCTCAATTCTGTTTCAAACCCATCATATGAAACCTTAATCTTCTCCGACGAGTAGTTCTTGATGACGAAGTACTCGCCAGGAACAACTTTGTCAGAGAGCTCACCGTGGATTTTGTACGATGCTAAAGCTCTGATCAGACGCTCATTTACGCACGCATGGATTGGATCGAGCTCAATGAACTGAATCATGAAGTTGACAGGCTTTGGATCAGTTATTGCAACAACGGTGATAGTTGTATCGCAAGGGGACAGAATGACGTCGACATACGATGAGACGATGTCGAACGTCGTGTTGATCGCATATACGTATTCGCTTTTCTCCTCCTGGCACGCAGTCTGGACCGTGACCTGGTGTGCTCTAAATGTGATGAAAGGAGTGTTGATCGATTTGTTTGGATTTGATGAGCAAAGAGAAAGGTAAATCGGCTTGAACTTCAGTGAAATATACGGCATTGCTTTGAGAGAGCTCATTATGTTGTACTTGGGGATCTCGTCGAAGTATCTGTTGGTCTCTGTGATCATATCTTTAAGTTCTTCTGACATCCTTATCAACGTCGCCAAGACTTCTGGCGTGAATTGGATGTGCGAGATTTCGTTTGTTGTGATGTTGAGCTTGAACACATCTGGGATGTAGTTGAATGCAATGGAGAAGATATCGATGATAGGTGGAAACACTGCTTTTGTTGTTCCATTTTCGAATCTGGCGTCCTTGATTGCCAGTGAGAAGCTGATGTTATTAGGCTTCAAGCTCGTCCAACTGTTGATTGTTATCGAGAGGAAATTCTTTGCGACTTTTTCATCATCCTTTTGTGGCAGTGCAATCTTCAGCTTCTCCATCTCGATAACTCCGTCGTATGGAGGGAGCTCGAATGATTTCTTCTGTTTCTTGAAGTTGAGATCCGGAAGTTTGATCCTGGGGATGAAGATCGAATAAAAATAGTTGATGATAAGTGATAAATAATACGGAGAAAGAATGAAAGATGTTGGGGCATATTTTGCGTGAATCTTGTTGTTCTCATCTGTCGTAACAACTAAGAAGTTTTCGCCTTCGTATGAGAAAATCGTTTCTTTGATGTCATCCTGAGCAATCGACAAAGTCTTAAGAGTTGCTTCCATCGTCGTGACATCGCGGAATGCAATCATAATGTCAGCATTCGATATCTTCAAATGCGTCTTGATTTCTGGGATGTTGACAACAGTGTCAACCATGCTAAACTGGAAAATAATACGAACTTTTATTGGCTCAATCTCTTCTTCTTTAATATCATTAACATTTTCAATTTTAACTTCTTCAACATTTGGCTTTTCATCTGAAACATCTGCTTCCTCTTCTGCAGGTTTTTCTGTTTCGTCTGTAGTTTTTGTTGTTTCTTCTGCTGATTTTGTTGTAGCATCTTCTGCAGGAACTGGGTGTTCGCATCCCTCTGGCAATTCTAAATCGATTGTTGACTCAGAAAATTGTGATGCTTCTGAATCTCTTTTCTTCGTCTTTTCTTGTTGTTTAACTTCTTCCGGTTGCTTATCTCCATTCTGTGAAACTTTGTCACTTGAAGAAACTTCTTCTATGATTACAGGAGCTTTGGCGAGGTCCGGAATGTACTGCCGGAGTGGCTCGAGGTTGTTCATGAAGAGAGGAATGAAATCTTTGTCGAAGTTGAAGTTCATTGCATTGTAGGCTGCTTTGACGAGAGGAACAGGATTTTCGACTGATTCGTCGTATTTCTCGATTAAATCTCCCTTAAGAATGCGCTTGTACAGATTTGACGCTGGCGTTTTTAGAGTAATTTCAGATTCGTTTTGTCTGTAGAAAAGAACGAGATCAGACAGATTGAAGATGGTCTTCTCCAATCTTGTGGCTGTGACTGAAGGAACAATCAGTGCCACAGAATGTGATTCGCCATGAGATTTCCATGATATTTTCGGAACATAGCAATTGAAGAGTCCTGTTTTATGAGCATACTCGAGGAACTTTATGTTGATGTTCTCTATCTTTCCTTTATACTTATGTGTCGGAAATCCAATAGGAACCTTGCCAATCTTTGAACATTCTGCGATTGTCGCCAAAACAGGACGAATCAAGTCATATATTCTCAAGGAAACTGCACAGTTGACGTCTTTGATCTGGATTAGGTTGACTTCGCTTGTAAATTTAATCCTTAAA
The DNA here is from genome assembly GCA_008369845.1 of Trichomonas gallinae. Classification (NCBI taxonomy): domain Eukaryota; phylum Parabasalia; order Trichomonadida; family Trichomonadidae; genus Trichomonas; species Trichomonas gallinae. The sequence goes on from MRSU01011438.1 coordinate 17,058, forward strand.
GTTTCGATTTGAGTGAAGAACTTCTCGGGAAGGTCAAGCAGCGAGTAAAGATTCACAGACTTCATGCCTGCCTTGAAGATGTGGCCTGTCTTCGGATTTTCCCTGATCGCAAAAGGCCTTAATTTTGCGTTGAATCCAAAACCAAGATTCGAGTCTCCAACGATGGCCTTCAAGCTTCCATATGTCAACTTAAAGTCTGTTTCACGCTTAAAATCAAGCCATTTCTTGATTGTTTCGACGATTCTCTTAAAAGACTTAATAAACTCTTCATTTGAAATGACCATCATAACTGTTGGCATGAAGTCGTTGACAATCTTTAGGAAATCTGAGTTAATGTAAAGATTGATATCCGAAAATTGTCCCTTCACATGAAATGTGAATGTTTCCTTTGTGTTATGATAAGTAGAGACAACGTTTGTATCGAATGTGAGTGGATCAAGGAATGGTTTCTTGTCAAACAAGAAATGCGATTTGATATTCAACAATAGATGGACATTTTCCTTCTTCCTCTTAGCGTAATTGTTAGAGAAATTCACATTATCCAGGCAAAAGTTGAATGAATGTTCATTAGAATAAACGATCACGTCCAAATTAGATAAAGATACATAAATATCGGGAAGACGAACGTTGTAGAATTTCATCAATGGTTCAGCCAGTGTTCTAAACTTAATCATTGTTTTTGGAATGGATCCTGACATTCCAGTGAGAAATGGAATGAATTGCTCGATAAAAGGCTCAACATACCTTATTTCGATTATTCCAAAGTCAGCATTTGCTTTGACCATATTGAGGCCCAAATCTGTGGCTGCAGTGAGGAATTTGCTCGATCCTCGGCCAATTCCAGAAATAAATTTGAATTGATCGTGATATAATGAGAAAGATCCAAGCGAGAAAGAAACCTTTTGCAGCTGTTTCGTATATATGAAGTTTGTTGCGATGTTTTCCGTAACAGAAGAGAATCTGATAACATTCTCTGAGTCTTTGTAATCGGTGATAATCTTCTTCACCGAAATATGGAATTCCAAAACTTTGAATGATTCGAGAATTGCTGAGTAATTTCCAATAAAATTCATTGTTTCGTCATCTTTGAGTTTGTATGTGTAGTTCTTGTTATCGAGCTTATATTTAGCTTGAGCGTAGTTGTATAGCAATATATTTGTCTCAACATTGAGCTTTTGCGTCAAGTTGCCGAGTTTCTTCGAGAATTTTCCCTTCTTCTTCTCTTCGTCGTAGATTTTGTAGTATTTCGATCGGTTTTTCAGGAATTGCAGTCCAGTGGTGACGTTGAATTTCAGCCTTCTGTTATCGAAAATTGCGCATTTTGTGGCGTATTTAAACTGATTTACGAAATCTTCTGGCTCAGGCAGTGCCATAAGCAGTTTGTATGTTCTCCTTCTGCTGTGTAGTTGAAGACATCTAGCTATTTGGACAATGGAACGAAGCTGTGGGATATCGAGTCCAAATATTATTTCGTTGAGGTTTATCTGGAAAATATTGTTATGTGCAACATTCTTTTCCTTAGATCTAAAGAAAGTTGTCTCAATAAGTGGAAGATTGAGTATAATTTGATGTTTTTTCAGATCCATTAACTCCTTGAATTCATTTTCGAAATTTTGGATATCGAAAACATGCGGATTTGTATCAATGTAAATCGATATTTCGCTTAATTTGATATTTTTCAGGATATTTTTGAGATTGGTTTTTTCGTTATCGTCGACTTTTACAGAAGAAAGAGTAAAACCTATCGAAACTTTCTGCTCTCCAAGTGGAATCTGCACGACAATATGTATATTCTCGACAGAAAGCTGAATTGTGCCAATAATTTTATTAGTAAAATCGAGAAAAGCTTGAATTGTCTGAATCTTCTTCTTTTCACTTTCTTCTGTCTTTATATTTATCTTATGAGAGGGCAGAATTGGTTGTCGTTGTTCGAAATTCTGCCAATCGAATTCAGTCAAAAGAAAAACATCTTTAATTGTAACAATAACTGGTTCAGTCTCAAGCTTGTTCCATGAAAAGTCAGCCACCATCTTGTTAGCCTTTCCATGAATTACCTTGAGCGGAAAACCGAGATTGATCAAACCATCCTCGCGAAAAGTCAGATTCTCCATCCTGAGTTTCCCATTCCAGACGTCGACATCAATCTGGTGCGACTTCAGCGGCAACACAAGCGTTTCCAAGTAGCCCGAAATCAAGCCAGAGACGATGTTCTTCATTTTATATCTTTGAGGGACTCCACAGAATTTTTTGAAAAAGCAAATTTCTCATTTTGTGAGAAAATTTCAAATCTTATCCAATATCTCATTACATAGATGTTTACAAAAGACGTTAACTTTTTGAAAAAAATGACTTGCGATATCGCTTTTTCAAACTCAATCTTTTGTGTATTTCAAATCGCCTTTATTCGCTAAATGCAATCCTATTAGTATTTTTTCATTATTGCAACATTAATTTGAAAAAGAAGAATTCTTTCTTGAGGTATTCGGATTCGTGTTTCGGAAATGGGAACTCAATGGAAACATGATACAGATAACAAAATCAGTTAAAAAGCTTATTTCAAAACTCATCATCAAATATGCTTTCGATAGTCGCTAATTTTCAAAGTGAAATCACATGAAACACATTTGTAACGGATAATTACAGCCATATAGATTCTCTGGAGTTCGAAACAAACGTTATTAACCTATTATCGATTCACATTTATTACATTAATTTTTAATTTTCGTAGATATGATAGAGTACAACCAAATGCGACATAATTTTTCGAGATTGAGAGATGGAATAGCCTATGGATTTCTAACAAATTGTAAAAGGGCGAATGCAATTTTCTGAATAAAAAGGATGATTTATGATATCTTTACCGTTGTCAATTGAAATTTTACAAATATCGTTTTTGCTTTTGGTTGATTTTCCGCCTATAGTATTTTGTAGCATATATGAAACCATATAATCGTTTTGAGAGGATTCGATGATTTTGTGTATCAACTTTACATACTAGACTCTACGTAATAGTTCCAATATAATGAAAACAAAAAAGAAATTGAAAAGAATATCCACAGTTTTGAAAAGCATGCGATTTCGCTTCTGTTGGGATCTATATAGTGCAATGGACGTAATATTTCATATTATTTTTTGTGTTAGTATCAAAATTGAAAATAACCGCCAAATTTCATTTATGTTTATTCCCGTTCAGTTTTAGTAATGTAGCAGGGATAAAATGATAAAAATTTCTTTGTCCAATCAATAAAAATTTTTTTCGAACATTTTTATAATTTTTTTTTACTACAGATAGATGACTATTCAAGATCAGAAAACGAAGATTTGCAAATCAAAGTTCACTCCGGTCGAGGATAGGAAGCTTCTCAGCCTAGTAAAAATGTCTGAGGACAAAGATTGGACATGGATCGCATCTCAAATGCCAAATAGAAATCCGAGACAATGTCGTGAAAGATATGGCAACTATCTGAATCCATCTTTACAGAAAGGAGCTTGGACTAAAGAGGAGGACGATCTTATTATAGAAAAGAAAAAAATATTTGGTCAGAAATGGGCTGTTATTGCGGGATTCCTCAAAGGCAGGTCCGGGAACGACGTCAGAAATAGGTGGCTAATGCTAATGCGGCATCAAAATAAGAATTCTCTTCAGCAGCCTCAGCCAGCTCCACCGATACAGATGGTTCCTGAAAAACCTCAGGAACACAAAATGTTGGAACCAACCATCAAAAATCTTGAAAAGAAAATGGAATTCGCACCTATTCTTTCGTTGATGCCTGATATTAAGATATTCCCTATAAGACTATAAATTTGTTTATTCATTCGGTACATGTTGTTGTTTAAATCTTTACTTTTCTATTTTTTCGTTTTCCTTTTTCTACAGAAAACTATCCAACACCATTAATATTAGACTATACAGTTGAAAATAGTCTGAAATTCATAGTACGGTATTCATATGTGCTTTAAAATTTCCATTGAAATTAATCAATAAAAAGTCATGTACAAATTTTGTTGGTGCCTAATCAACAATTCAGGAAATGTAATTCAAACGCAATGGAAAAATATACAATGCAATATGAAGATTTATTTCAAACTTATTTATTATGATCCATAGCACTGCATGTGCACACCCATGTCATGATTACGGCTGTGAGTGTTATCAATTGATTTGAATTTTGATAGAAATTGATATGTACACAAATTTATTAAGTAAAAAACATAAATCAAGAGGATATCTACATGAATATGATAATAAATATAGTCAAAAATAATTTTTGCTATGTAAACAAAGGTTTTGCAATGTAAAAAATTTCTTCAATTTGACTAGTTTAAAAAATGGAGAAGAAATTCAAAGTCAGCCAAAGCAATGAAGTTGAAACTAATGTTTTCGGCACAGGCATCACGCTGCAGTACTATATAATAAAATTATCCCAAAAACTATATTTCGAAACTTCTCAATACAAAAATTACGTCAAAATCATCAGTAAATCTACGTCTGATCAACTTAATAATATTGTAGAAGCGTTAAATGAAGTTTGTGGTTCTGATTTAACAGTTAAAGATCTTGAAGATCTAAAGAAAAATCAACAAATTAAGCCTTTTAAACCAGAAATAGAAAATACACACGTTGAAGCACCACAAAAGATCGTTCAAAGCGAACCTAAGACAGTTAACGAAAATTCAAACACAATATCACAACAAAAATCAAATGAACAACCGAAAGTGCCTGTTATTGAAAGACGACCACCTCCTCCTACAGTGATTACTAAGAAACAGCAGCATACTACAGTTTCTGCTTCTACTCAGCAAAGTAACGAAATTGAATCAAATCCGATTGCATTCAAAACACAAACAGAAACAGTAAATAATCCCAAACCACAGCTGGATACAATAAAAGACAACTCAAAGCCGGAAAATTTGCCAATAAAAGCGAATGATCAAGAAGCAATATTGCAGATCAACAATGCAGAAGCACAGAAAATTGAAGAAAAACCTCATAATAGCGAAAAATCATCTCAGAAAGAAATATCATCTAAGATCGAAGAACAACATAAGAAAGATGAAGCCATTAAAGCTGAAGAAACATCTCAGAAAGAAGAAGTTTCTAAAGTTGAAGAACAGACTACGAAAGAAGAAGTTTCTAAAGCTGAAGAACAAATTGAGAAAGAAGAAGTTTCTAAAGCTGAAGAACAATCACAGAGTAATGAAGAGTACTCTCAGAATGAACAAACGCTGACTGAAATAGAAATCCTTCGTGAGGAGAAAAATGATGAAGAAAATTTAGTCGAAGGACAGCAAGAAGTACAAAATATCAAAGTTGAAGAACAAAATATTAAAGAGAAATCAACTTCTGGTCAAGAAGAACAGCAAGAAAAGTCTAAAAAGAAGGAAAACACATATACCCCTCCCGACGATTACACAACAATTTCTGATGAACAAAAATTCAAAATTTACAAAACTGAAGAAGAAATTTTCATCCCGGAGGACTACCAGCTGAAATGTGATAATGATGAGATTCAAGTGTTTGCTGATGAATGCTTCATTGACGAGGAGAAGTTTTTTGTTAAAGAACTCATTCGTAAGTACCAGCCAAATCTTCAAGAGACAGAACTCGATGCACTAGTTAATTCTGTTAACAGGGTCCAATTCCTGTGATTCCGAATAGAAATTGTCATTTCAATTTCCAAATTATTTATATATGTATTTATAAAATTTAGTTATAAAGAATAGCGATAATTTAAAATATATATAATATAATACAAATATAATTAAAGCTCGTCGACAATTGGTGTGTCTGGTACTTCTTCTTCGGCATCGCTCTTGTGGTCGATTGTTCCTTCTGCCTGTGGAATCTCGAGCTTCTGGTCAACGCCGCCCTTGCAGAGGTCGACGAGGACGATGATCATCGGCGGGATGAGGACTGCTGCGGATGCTATATCATTCGACATGACGGCAAAGAAGAGGCGGATGACGTCATGCCTGTTCGTGAAGTAGAAAGCGCAAGCCATCGTGGGCCACATCGCAATCTGCGTGACGAAACTGCCTATGAATGCCCAAATTGGTCTTTGGCAGACTTGCAAAAGTGCAGTGATGATGTATTGCCAGCTGCATAATGGGCATGTAGTCCAGTAAGGGAAATTACACTTCCAAAATCGTTCTTTAAACAAGTCATCCTTTGAGAAAATGCGCGCTACAGGGCCATTGACAGCATATAGAATGATTGTCAGCAGCAAAGCAGTGCCAGTGACGAGCCATGTTGTGTGGGCAAACAAAAACAAAACTCTTCTCTTTCTGTTTGCAGCAAATGCGAATGAGCCAGATGGAAGGAATCCAGATGTAACAGCCATAAAAAGAGCAATAGCAATCTGGTAAATTCTGTTGTATGCGTTGTATAATGACATCATTATGTTGAATTCATGCGTAGAGTTGCATGAAGCACCAATAACCTTCTGAAATACGATAGAAGGCAGTGTTGCTGATACTGCACCAACGAGAGAAGGCAGGCCGATCTTTAATGTTTGCCAAAGCTCAGGGCTAGGCTTTTTGAGGAACATACTGAATTTGGGCTGCGAAGTAAACTTTCCTTTGAACATGTAAAAGAAAATTACGAGGCCTGGAACAAGTTGCGAACAAATCTGACTCAAAGCTGCGCCCCTTATGCCAAGCTTGAATCCGAGAATAAATAGTGGGTTGAATACACCCGCATTGAGAACCAAAGAAGAGACTTGGACAATCGCAAAGAAAAATGTTCGACCCTCAGCCTGCAAACAGCCGCAGAGCATCAGGTAAATACACGTAATTAGTGCACACGAGACAAGTGGAATCAAATAGTCCTTTCCAAGATCGATGACTTCCTGAGATGCGCCAAACCACTTCATCAGTGGGCCAGAAACAGGAATCAAGACAGCAGGAAGTAAAATTGCGAACACAAAAGAGACCCTAATCATATCTACGATGATCTGGGCCGCTGCATCGCCTCTATGTTCTCCGAAAAGTGCTGCGACTTTAGATGCGCAGCAAGTAGACAAATAGAAGCCGCAGTTCATTGAAAGTGGGTCGATGGTTGTTGTCGATGCTAACGCTGTTGTCGCAAGTTCCGAAACGCCGAACCTGAGCCATAGAGTATTCACGAATCCATACATAGAAGTCGTCACCTGCCCGAAAAGCGGCCCAATGCTCAACACCAGGATGGTCCTCAGCGCTTTTGTGCCACCCAGAATCTCGTCCTCGCGTGTTTTCGCTTCAGACATTTTCAATGGAATAGATTGAATGGCTCAGAATTCCAAAATTTTGGAGAAACACTTCTTTATATACTGTAGTCAATAATAACAGTTATCGGATTGGGTTAAATAAAAGTGACGCAACAAATTTATTTATTGTTTCAATTTCGCAATTCTGTTTCACGCTAATAATATGGTAGATTCACAGCAAAATTTTTGGATTTCGACAGTTGTTGAAAAAACGATTTACAAAAATTTAGAAATCTGATTATTTGGATATAATTAAACGATTGAGATCTTGTCAAAGACGAGTTTTTCATAGACAGAAATCGATAAATCGACGTTCGCGGAAAAAAATTAAAATTAACCTCATATTGGTTAAAAGATGGCTAAATACAAACATTTATTACATATATAAGCTCATCCCATAATGAATCCGTCATACATGTTGGCTTCTGCTGTCCTGATTGGACCACCATAGGGCGTGTTCAGCATAATGATGTAGCTTGGGAGGTAGCTGTTAAAGAAGTAACTGATTTTGTCGCTGGACTTGAGAAGATTCTTATAATTCTTTGTTTTGAAACTTTTGTTCTTAACTTCGTCAAGCAAGGTAATAAGGTAGATTCTTGATGTTCTATGGTCACCATCAGTGGCAAAATCAACCATTGCAGGAATTAATTCTTCAAAGACAATATTATTAAGCATTTTGTCGGCAATAATGGATTTAATCAGCTTGCATATCTTGCTGAGAACGAATGGAGAGTCAGGGAACTGTGCACACAGCCTGATAATAATTTCAAATAATCGGTGATAATCATTGCGGAATTTAATTATTCCAAGTGCGTGAGAGTTAGTTATTATCTCAAGAGATGAGATGGTGAGTTCTGTGAGCTTGTCAGATCCTTCCACCAAGTAAATCCAGGCGTAATTTATAATATTTTTGAAATTATCTTGGAATTCTTCGTTAAGGAGCTCATTACATAGCAGCATAAGTTCGTTGACGACAAAAGGATATGGATTTTGCAGGAGTGGCTCGAATAAGCAAAAATTTTCTAAAAATTGCTTGCGAATTTTACGACAAGATCTTGTCATATGTATTGCAATTCGTAATAAATAGCATGATAGATATGCAACATCCTCTTTAGAGCGTGTTTCAACAAAATTCGATTTCTCATCTGCTGTTTCAAACTTAAAGTTCGGCGATACTTCATTTTCTTCGATTTTTTGCAAATCTTTTTGTGTAGGAAAAGACAAACTCTGACGAATTGGATTTGAACTGTATTCTTCGGCTGAATTGCGATCGAAAAAGTTGTAATTAAAGTTATAGCTGAAGGAATGGCTTGTTTGCATCTGTGAATCGAATGGCGTGTAGGAATATTGATTATTTTCGAAGTCTGAGCTCTCTGAATCAATCGCTTCTGGCTCTTCAGGACGCTTTTCGACTGCTTCTTTCTCTGCTTCGTCGATAATCGAAAGAAACAGCCGAGGCAAATTCATTATAGCCAACTGATTTTGAATTGACTGAGCTTTGCTATCAGGAGAGAATATGTATTCGAACAGAGACCTGATTCCTGCATTATCTGCAAACCGTAAGAAATTCAATAAAAATGGAGGAATCAACAGCGAGCCTTCTGGGTCACACTGCATAATTCCCATGAATATGGAGCACAACCTAACAGCAACTTTGGATGTGAAATCCTTTGTTGAGTTCAGCAATTGAGTAATCTTAGTAAAAATCAGTCCTTTTCGAGTCATGGCCCTCATAAGATTGATCTGTGGATTCGATGCTAGTAGAACTGCGTTTATACCGATTGATCCATTGTTTGCGTCTAGTATCATATCGATAAATTCGGAAATATTCGAAATAAGGTAATTTGTGACCGCATCCGAGTGTTCATTGTACGCAGAGTGAATGTCGAACCCGAGGACAAAGTCTTTCAATGATTTCTCCGGAGGAACCTTCTCGCCTCCGAAAAGAAACATCGAAATTTTCCAAGATTAAGAAACGTGACAAATATTCGTCAATTTTTGTTTTCTTTTATTCTTTCGTTTTACACAATTTTAGTGTCGTTGTTTTCTAAAATTTTTCTCTCAATTTTTTCAAAGAATTTTTTGAATTAAAAAAACAATCACTCACTATCACTATAGAAACACTTTTTATTTTAAACCAAAAGTGACAGATTCTGTTGTAATGAAAATGATACACGACACACCGAAGTGAGACTTTTTAGTTTATGAAGATTATCTCGAAAATAAAAAAGTCATTGCAACTTTACATATCAGAAAAATGTCGGATTTTCACTTTGCACGCTAGATTCAAAAGTGACAACTGCATTTTTGTTACACTCGAAAAGACAGGCAGACTTCCAAACAATAAAAAAACATTTTATCAATCAACAACAGATTCATCATACAACATAGATTAGATTTGAGTCTCCTGAGACTTATGGACAACGCCGTCCTCGTTTTCGGTCGTTTGCTCGATGTTGTCCTCGATCGTCTGCCTGAGGGAGCCGGTCAGTCCTAGGCCATCTTGCTGTGACTCCTCTCGCTGCTGGTCTGATGATTCCTCGTTTTGCTGAGGCTGCTGACTGTCGTGGTTCTCGAGCTGGTCCGACACGGCAATGACTTCCTCGTTGAACGTCTTCGGCGACGGCGATGTGATGTTTTTGTACTGCTCCTCCTCCTCTTTCTCTGGAGGCCTGCTCTTGGTCTGGAAGTTCAGCTTTTTCTGGAACTCGGCCTGCCGCCTCTTTCGCTCGTTGTTCTCCTTCCTCTCCTGTTCGAGGATCGACTTGTCGTTCGGCGGCTTCAGCTCGCCGAGAAGGTTCTTGTGGACTGACTCCCTCTTCCTGGAGCCGGCAAATGTGGGCGTAATCTGCAGGCCTTGGCTCTCGTTCTGCTTCTGCTCCTCAGCACGCTTCTGCTGGAGGACTTTGTCGCGATTTAAGAGCTCGTCGATTCTCTTCGCTTTCAGCGACTCCAAAAACGTCGTCTGAGTCGCCCTGATGTTCTCTATGTTGTCGAAGTCCCTGGCCATTCGCTTCTCCATCTGCTTCTTCTGGTGCCTGTAGTCCCTGATGAGATTTCTCTGAGCGTTTGCTGTCTCTAAATCAGCCATCTGCTGGGCCTCGGCGTGGATCTTCTTGGCACCGTCAAAATCGTTAGCAAGAGCGAGATTCCTCTCCATTTCTTTCAATTCGAGAAGTTTTTGACTTGGTTTTCTGTATCTTCTAGGCATATCTTCTATCCACGTGTTTTCAAACTGCTCAGACTCTTGTTTGTGCTTTTCCTGAAGCATTTGTATCTTTAAATCGAGTTTTTGATTTAATTCTTGGACTTTTTGTTGGAAATCTTTCTCAATATCTTCTTTCTGTTGTGTTGTAGATCCAACAGAGCGCTCAGAAGTAAGCGCTGACTTGCTACGCGTCTGGATCTCCAGCTTAGATCTTTCTGCAAGTGCAAAAGCTTTTTGCGCTTCGTCGTATTGTTCGTTCATCGAGCAGTCAGCGACATATTCACGCAAGTGTGAGTGGAGCTTAGTAAGATCCTGATCAGAAACTTGAGATAAGTCGCCTGACTCCATAACGTTATTTCGTAAATCGATGCATTCCTGGTCATCAAGTGTTGATTGTGACGGTTTAATCTGTTGTTTTGCTGTTTGCGAGCGAGATTTGATCGAAGACTGACTTGTTGTTCGCGAAATTTTAGTCAATGAATTTTTCATCGAAATTGAGACTGGCTGTGATGCGGAGACGTTATTCTTCACAGATGTAGTCGGTCTGCGAATGACAGGCCGCCTGTGGTTTCCGATTTGTATCTGCGAAGTCTTTTCAGACATTTTCTGAAGTAACGTAAATTTTACATATCGTCCCACCTTTTTTTTTTTTTTTTTTTTGAGCAGAGAAAGAATACATTCATGTAAAAATATATATATGAATACCTTCATGACC
>MRSU01011447.1:0-48020 GCA_008369845.1 Trichomonas gallinae
AAATTTGGGTGAACCGTGAATCGAACACGGATCTATTGAGCCACAATCAACAATACTAACCATTATACCATTCACCCAATCACGAAAAACTTTTATTTTTTATTCCCAAAATTAAATTTTCCCAATATTCTTATTTTTAAAAATTCATCATTTAATCATGACAACCAAAATATATACTCAACATCACCTTATCTAACAATTTATAACCTCTATAAGTCATAATATCGCATTATTTTTTTGCAAATATTTCATTACTTATACATATTGCGTTTTATCACTTATATTATTATTTGTTTGGTTATAACGGACATGATTATTATAATTAAAGTCATTTTTTAAATAACGGATTATCTGTCTCATCAGATGAGCGAAGATAGTCCAATAAAAAATCCCAGAATGTCAAAAATTCCGGTTTCCCCTCCAAAAGGTGAACCTCCAAGTGATCATAAGCGAAGGATTCCTATTCGACCTCCGAGTGAAGATTCATCTCCATCAAATCCACGAAAAATGCAAATACAAAACGCACAAGAACGCGAAGAAAATAACAATACATCGCCTATTATGGCAGAATCTCCACACAATATTAAAGAATCACCATTTGCTAACAAAGATCCAGAATTTGCGAAGCTTATCAAGCAACAAAGACAAATACAGAACGAAAACAACTGTCCTTTCGGTGACGTTGATGATGATGACGATTTAGTTGTTCCAACATGCGCAAAAGATGCTTTAGCGGCAAGAAAACTATTTGGTAATGATACAATCAGAGAGTATGACCCTCCTCCATTCTTAGTTGAAGGAGATGACGACGACGATGATTTAGTTATTCCAACAGAAGCTTTAGAATGCATCAAACAGAAAGGAATGACTATTAAAGATGTGAGAGCTAGTTCTGCAATACCAGCAAATCAAATAGCGAAGAAATTAACAGATTCGATGTCATCAACAAAAACAAGCGATTCCAGGAAGCAAATTGATGTCTCTAGTGATTCCTCAGACTCAGAGGATGAGTCAAACGCGAAAAAGAAGAAAAGTGTTTTTGAAAAACTCGAAAACTTTAACTACACTGAACAAAGCTTCCAGCCGTTTGCAAAAGCACAATCAGCAATTGCCAACAAGTATTTACCAAAAGCCCCAAAGGCTCCAAAGATTCCAAAGTTAGATTTAGAATATTCAGTTTACGATGATATGGAGCAGGACCAAAACAAAGTAGTCCAGTCGATGGCCCCAATAGACCCATTAAATCTCATCGAAAACAATGATGATAAAAGCGATCTCAAGACAAAGATGTTAGATATCAAACTACATGACGCGAGAATTAATGTAGATATGGTTACAAAATACTGGCAGCAGAAGATAGACGAAGAAATGGAAGACGGCAGACTCAGACTGCAGCAACTTGAAGCTCAGCACAATCTACAGAGCAGAAGAATTAATCCGCCAATAAACACTGCCGAAGGAGCAAAAATTTACAGGCCAAGCATCAATACTGCACCAGGTGGAAAGCGTAACAGCATGGAAATGAAATATCAGCAAGATAAAGAATTGATGATAAAAATGAACAAACAAAATTTAACATATTTGCAAGAAAAGATGCAAAGAGAGCTTGAAAGACCAAAAGCCAAATTGGCTGAGATTGAAAACGAATATAAGAAACTTGGATTACAAATTCCACCATTAATAGAACATGCGCCAAGGCAGAGATTTTACACAAGTAGAAATGCTCCAAAATCGTAGTGAAAATAAGCTTGTCGCATTAATAATTCATCCACCATCCTGAAATCCACTAAAAAAGAGACATACTTAGAAATGGTAAGTATATTCTTATTATATTATTGATTTATATTGTATTTGTTTTGTAATAAATATATGTTATCGTATAATTTTTATGATTATGATCGAAATTTATTAAATCCATCATAAATTACATATTTTCATGTTGCAAAATTAACTTATTGCACATGATATGTTGATATCTTTAGTAATATAGGTTAAATAATCAGAATTCTGATCCTTATTAATCGTCAAATACATTTCTGCTCAATTCATTTCCCAACATTACAATAATAGATATCTATGGACATAGCATTCTGTTGTTGGTTTAAGAGCAGTGAAAAACACAAACTGAAAAAATCGAACAAAAAATATTTTTACAGAGTAAAATAAAATATGATGGGTTAGCGATTATATGAGACAAATAATGATAATAATGATATTTGGTCGAATAAGTTTTTGTTTCTTCCCAAAATATCAGATAATTTTAAGAGGATTATTTATTGAGAACTTTACAAAAATAAATCTATGAAAATATTGAGAAAAGAATAACGATCTTTTATTGGGTTCCTAAGTCGCCGAAAACGCTATAGTTATGATAATATAGGCCTACAGATGTAGTTTCTAAGCAGTTTTGCAAAATTTCATGTAAACTTTCATGGGCATTAAACTTTAGGATTTTATTGGATGAACTATTGCCAGCAATCTGCAAACCTCCTTTATTCCATTGAAAAATCCCGCTAAATTACAGACATCATTTACATTTCAAAACGATGGACAAAAACTAAAAATTTTATTATTTTTAGATATAATATATGGAATATGGCATAATATAAATCATAAATATTGGATCATTCAAAAAATTCAATGGAAAAACAAAAAATATTATCGATAAATATTAATCTATTGTTTATAATAGTGATTTTGTATTTTTTATTTCATCAAACAAATTGTGAGAGTTTTTTATTGTTTTGACTGTTGATCATAATAAAGACGAAAATTCAAGAAATTTGATGAAAAAATTGAATTCGTCACAAAAATTGAATAACATCATCTCAATTGTTCTAAATTTTAGAAGATTACTTTTTAACCGTGCAGTCCGAACAGCCTAATAAGATTTTTAGCTCATATTTGAACGATTCTCACAACAATAGATGCATTGATTATGTCCAAATTACAGATAATAAGTATGAAATTCGAATCCCAGATTGCATCAATGGGTATAAGGTATTAAAAGTCATTGGAAAAGGTGGATATGCAGTTGTTGTATTGGCTTCTGAAGTAAAAACTGGAAAAAGATACGCAATAAAAATCATTAATCGCCATGAAATAATTAAATCCAAAATGTTCCTATATTTGGAGAATGAATTAAGACTTTCCTCACGCTTCGATCATCCAAACATTGTCAAAGTCCACAATATTCTTTATGAAGAAGATATTATTATGATAATAATGGACTATTGTCCATCTGGCGACTTAGAATCATTTCTAACTCAAGGGTTCAGATTCACTTTCGAAGAACAACTTAAGATTGCTTATCAAATATTAGACGCTCTAAATTATTTGCATAAGCGTGGCATATCTCACAGAGACATCAAGCCTGGCAACATATTATTCGATGAAAACATGAACGCAAAATTGATCGATTTTGGAATGTCTAAGGAAAAGTCATCATCAATGAAGACATTGTGTGGCACACCGTTCTTCATGGCCCCAGAAACAGTGGCTTCCAAATCATATGATGGCTGCAAAGCCGATATTTGGTCATTTGGTGTAACACTACATGTTTTGTCGACCTTCTGTTACCCATTTGCTGCAGAAACACCAAACAAGTTTGTTCATGATGTTAAAAAGAACCAACTTGATTTCAGAATTGTTTCACCAGGTTTAATTGGAACAATCGTAAAGTACGCTTTAACTCTTGAGCCAAAAGAAAGACCAACAGCAGAAGATTTAATGAACTTCATACAAAAAGGTTCAGAGAAGTTTATATTAAATTCAAGATCTGATCTCGCTCAAATCATAACAAGACCGAACTCATCACTTCCAAGGCTCGGCTACATCAAGCACATTGCTAACGACAGGATAATCGTAGACAATGCTGTTAGAGCAAGAAACATATCAGATAAAATGCTTAACCATGTCATTGGCATCAATATAAGGAAGAGACTCATCGAATAGACTATATATATTTGTAATATTAAACGGTAATCATGTTAAAAAATATATCAAACATTTTCATCTTTGGAATATGACAATATTCTATTGTAAAAGTTATATAAGCAAGTCTAATAGTATTAAAGCATGCGTATTGACGCAGAATAAAATTGATATTTTTGATAAAAAAAATGAAAAGCGATAATTGATATGCAAACATAAAAGATTTCGATATTTGCCCATGTGAGCTTTAGTTTGTGTAATTATCAGAATCAAGTGGACCCGAGCTTATATATATATCTTGCCGTAAAATGTCAATAAAATAGCTTGAAATTTTGCATAAGATTAAAAATCATCAAGTAGAAGCTAATGATATATCACAAATTGTTAGTTCTCGATTTAATCTATTTCCTTGAATGAATATAGTAATTTTGACATATAAAAAATTATTTTTGCTGTGTAAATCAATATAAAATCATGAGAATTTATTTTGGCGAATTAAGAAGAAAAATAGAATAACATCAAGAAATAGATGCCAAATAAGAGAAAACTGAAGTTTAAAATTCTTGTTTGTCACTTTTATAAAAAGACGGTTTTGGCCGTCCTTTCGAAATGGGTCACTCTGAAGGTCTTCGCCATGCTACACGCTATCTCTTTGCTCGCAAGTTCCGCAAGCACGGAGCTCCAGCCCCATCTATCACCCTTCGCACATTCCGCATTGGTGATATCGTTGAAATCAAGGTCAATGGTGCCCTCCACTCCGGTATGCCACACCGTATCTACCACGGTGCTACAGGCATTGTCTGGAACGTCTCCCCACACGCTGTTGGTATCCTCGTAAAGCGCCGCGTCAACAACCACATCGCTCCAAAGCGCATCTACGTTCGCACAGAGCATGTCTTCCACTCCAAGTCCAAGAACGACTTCATCGCCCGTTGCCAGGCTAACCTTAAGGCTCACGAAGAGGCTAAGAAGGCTTCCACAAAGATCGCTACACCAAAGCGCCTTCCAGCTCAGCCACGTGAGGCTCATGTTGTTAAGCCAGAGCTTATCCAGACAATCACCAACGCTCCATTCCGCGAGAACTGGTAAAACATACATTGATTTTTAAAATGCATGGAAGTTTCTTTTTCAAGAAATGCTCACTTTTTTTACTCATTATTTTACAAATCTTATTCCTCTTATAATAGTCAATTATTTTGGAATTTTGTTATTATAATATTTTACAAATGGCTTTATTTGTGATAATGATCCTATAGAAAATCATGACTGTTTATATTAATAATATAGATGGCTTCTCAATTTACACATATTTTTCTTGATTTTGATAAAGTATGAAAGACTACGATTTAACACATACGAGAATTCATTAATCATGGATACAATGTAATGAATCATAGTAAATAACAAATTTAATATATCATGAAAAAAGAGTGATATCTGCAGAATTACTGCATTATATGACTACACATTAATAGATTTATAATTTAATTGTGTTCGCTATATTTATCAATTATTATGCATCTGCAATGATAAGAATTAGAGAAATTTTGAATCAAATTTTCTGTTGATTTGCAAAATTTCAGGAGAAAATGTAGTTTATAGAATATACTTTTAAAATAAACGATATTTATTTAAATCATATTTGATTTTAATTGATATATTAGCACAAAATTGCAATTTATGTTATGTTACTATCAATTTTGTGCTAAATTTGAAATTTTCATTTCCCAACAAAAATCTTAAATATCTATATTATAGCATCAAATATTTGTACAAATCTTAATTCTAAAATATCAAGTCAATTTGTCTATAGGTTGTTGTGATATCTAAAAATTAAGGTTATTTATACAATGTACGTTATTTGATATAACCTTATTATTTCTCATGAGTGAAACCGCACCAGAGAATGAAAATGCGGAATCACAGACACCAAAAGAAGCAACAGCAGAAGTAGTGAACGAGGTTCAAGAAGCTCTTACGAACATTTTGCTTCCACATAATGAAAATAACGAAGAAAAACAAGAGGAACAACAAAAACCAGAAGAAAATCCTCCGAAAGAGGAAGAAAAGCCTGCGGAAGAAGTAAAAGAAATCTTAAAAGAGAAATTTAATATATTAGGGGAAGAAAAACCCGCCGAAAATACAGAAAAACCAGCCGAATCAACTCAAAACACGACAGAATCCGAACAACCTACAGAACAAAATCCAGAAAATCAACAAGAACAAACAAATCAAGATCAACCTTCAGCAATTTACGACGCAAACGATGATAACGACGATGATGACGATGATGAAGACGATTACCACATAAAACCAGATTTATCGACAAAACCTGGCGAAATTTCAGTAAATAATTACGATAAAACAAAACCAACGACATTTACAGATCATGGCACAGTTGTTGCACTTAAGAATCTCGGTATTGACCCTTCAGAGCTGTTTATGCCACCAGAGGAAGAAATTCAAAAATACGCTGCAGATGAAGACTTCAAACAGGTGTTTGTACAACATCATGAAGATCGCATTGAACGTCTCTGCAAATTAATTCGCCGCGAAAGATACAGAGTCTTAGATAAAGAAGCAAATTCAGGAAATAGAGCAAACTCATCACTTTCGCTTTCAAACAGGGCTGGTGCTGTCGAGATGGAAGAGGCACAAATAGAGAAACTAAAAATTCGCCAAAAGAAGGAAGTACAAAAAATGATCGAAGACGTTTTGGCTTTCGACAAACTACAGAAACAAATGACAGAGGCTGAGAAAAACGAAACAGAAAGAAGAAAAGCGAAAGACGAAGAGCGCAAGAAGAAGGCACAAGAACAGCACGAAAGACATATACAGAGATTAAAAGAACTCGAACAACTTGAGCAAAAGAAACAAAAAGCGGAAGACGAGAAACGAAGGATACAGTTCGAGAAAGAAAAGAGAGCATTAGAGACACAAAAGAAAATAGCAG
The DNA here is from genome assembly GCA_008369845.1 of Trichomonas gallinae. NCBI lineage: Eukaryota > Parabasalia > Trichomonadida > Trichomonadidae > Trichomonas > Trichomonas gallinae. The sequence goes on from MRSU01011447.1 coordinate 6,887, forward strand.
AAGAGAAAATACAACAAGCGAAAGAACTAGAAAAGCAAAGAGTAGAAAGGGCAGAACAAAATCGTCAAAAACTACAAAAAATCGAAGAAAAAAGAGCCAAAAAGATCGAAGAACAAGAAAAGCGCGTACAAGAGCGTGAACAGAGACGCATTAAAACCATACAAGAGGAAAACGAGAAACAAAAGGCCGAGAAAGAAGAACAGACACAGAAAAGACAAGAACAACTAAAGAAAGTGAAAGAAAACGAGCAAAAAATTTTGGATCAAAAAAGAAAACAAGCTGAAGAAAGAGAAAAACTTGACGAACAACGCGCGCAGGAAGTCAAAAAGAAGAATTACGAGAAACTGCAGAGTTTCGCTAAAGAACAAGAAGAGAGAATTAAAAGGAATCAACAGATTCGCCAAAAATTAACAGAACAGCAAGAAAAAAGTCTGAAAGAAAAGGCAACAACAGACGATGAAATAGAAAAGCGCCTGAAGAACATAGAGAAAATGAAGGAAGAAAGAGCTGCTAATGCTAGATTGTCTAGATCAGATGGTGCCGTGAGGTCGCTCAAAAAACAGGAAGAGCTCAAAAAATCTATGCAAGCGAGACAAGCGAAAATGGATGAAGAACAGAAGAAGAGTGAACAGAAATTGCAGCAAGCTAAAGAAGAGAGAGAAAGGCAACAGAGACTCAGAGCACTTAAATTCAAGTTGAAACAAGAAGAGTTGATGAAGAACCAAACTCACTTGCAGAAGCAGCAACAGATGAGGAACGAAAGGGTCCAGCAACAGATGGAAGCTGAAGCTCAGCGCCTGAAGAAGCTGGAAATGGAGAAATTACAGCTCTCAAGAGAGAGAAGCACAAGAATCCAGAAGCTGCAGATACAAAAACAGCAGTTGCAGGAAGATTTCGAAAGCTTCAACGTCAAAGGTAAAGTTGATACAACAACAATCACGAAGCTTGCGAAGAAATATGATATCGACTTAGATCAGATTAAAGCTAAATACAAGGATACTTTAGAAGAACCTAAAAAACTTCCTAAACTAAAGAAGAAGAAAGATGATGACGAAGAAGTTTAGACAACTTAATTATATTCTTATTATCATATTTGTTTATTAAATATACTAAAACACTTGTTTTATAAATTCAAATATTAGTAAAATTATCATTCATTCTTGAAAGTTATTTTTTATAAAGAGGAGACTTGATATAATGATTCAGTAAGCTATTTAAAGGCTAAATATCAAAGAAATTTGCTATATCTTTTATTTTAGAAAAAAAATCAATAGATAAGAGTCTTTAGAGTATTATTTGGTATTATATTCGTTAGTTTACTAAAATTATATCTATATGTGGCCATTTGGTCAAGCAAAATCTATGATAACTCGACTCATTTGCGAAAAAGTTGTTCAACCTATTGTCACTTTTAAAGTTCGGGAAAAGTGTCAAAAATTATCGATCAAAATTTTCATGGAATTCAAAATACAGAATATACACATGATGATAATAATAAATATCTAAAAATTTAAAAAATTCAGTTGTTGCAAAAATTTGCGTGAAAAAAATCTGTTATTCATTAACTTCATTTTTCAAGAATGAAGATCCAAGTACAAGCTGAGAAGAACAACACATTCAGCCTCGAAGTAGAGAACAACCAAGTCACAGTCACAGAACTCAAAGCATTAATTTCATCATTGGATGAATCATTGAAAGATTTTAGGGTCATTTTCAGTGGCAAGATATTAGAAGACGAAAAGACTCTCGCTGACTACAACATCAAGGATGATGCCACAATTTATGTCGTAAACAAAGAAAATCAGGAGAATCCATTCTGTGGCTGCGGATGCCCATTTGACATCAACATGATTGACGAGATGTTAAACAAAGTCAGCGAGAATCCAAAATCGATCTATGAAGTCATCAACCAGTTCCCGATGATTGCACAGCATCCAATGGTATTACCATTCATTCAGCAACTCGTTGATCGTCCTGAAGCTTTCCAGCAAGTTTTGGCAATGTTGAAGAATATGGTCAAAACATTCTCAACAGGAATGGCTCAGTTCCAGACAGACATGGAGAATCTCCAGAAGAACCCACAGGTCTATGAAGTCTTCAAGAACACATTCGGATGCTCTTTCAATGACATGACAAAGTGCGAACAAGAAAATAATGAAAGAAAGAACTTTTACAAATTAACTGGTTTGGAAGAAACACCAGAGCTCAACGAATTGCTTTCTAAGAATGATGATGTTCACACACTCATTGAGACAGTCCAAAGATTACGTGCTGCTGGAATCAACGTTTTCAATGGTGTTGAACTTCCTAAGAAGAAAGAAATAACAGACGAAGAAAATTATGCTGATCAACTCAAAGTTATGGCAGACATGGGACTCTTAGACACGGCTTACAACATTTCAGTTCTTAAGGAAACATATGGCAACGTAAACTTTGCCATTGAAAAGATTTTCAGCAAGCAGCAGTAAAATTTAAAATTAATTATCTAAAAATATCTTTCTATTATTTTTATTGCAGAACAGATGCTTTTATTGCCGAAAATGTAAATTAATAAAAGGTTATTTTTGCATAGTGGAGAATTATGAGGTTTCCATTTTTTTTCCCAAAAATACATTTCAAATACAGAACATGATCACTATCATTGTATATAAAATTAGCAATTTTTCGCTTAGAAATGAGATTATTGTATTAATATTGATTTAATCATCTAAAATAGATTAATATAAATAAGTTGCCATATTAGATATAAGAAGTATTGGGGTGGTATTGTAATTTACCATGTGCTGGCTTTTTGTAGCTTTGATATTTTTTGTTATTGAAAATCAATTTTTAATGAAACAATGGATAATAGTAATAATAATACTAAAAATTTATAATAAACATGTTTATTCATACGATATTGAAACATATCACTTTCAGAGCTAAAAGTTATTTTTGAAAGAAAAATGCCACTTTTTTGAACAGTTTACAAAAAATCAGTTTTGACATTAAGGTTAATTTAAAAATAATCACAAAAACACTATTTAGGTGTAATTAATCAGATGACAAATAAAAATATTGAAAGTCGTTTTTATCGGTTATCAAAATTTTTAAAAGTGTCAATGATGGATGACATTTTATACAAAATACGACAAAGAGACATAAATGTGAGGAGCAACAGAGAATTCAACAACCTCCGCCATATTTCGAACGATTTATATGACCAGATCAACAAAAACAGAGAAATTGAAAAACAAATACAAGAAACGACAGTGAAAATCCAACCATACCAGAAATGCGTTGAAAACTCTGCATTAAAGAGTGATATAGAAAAGGTTGAAAAGGATATAATTCAAAAAGAAGATTTGATTGTTCAATTAGAACAAAAAATCAGAGAAAATATTGAGATAATTGAACAGAAGTCAACGGCTTGTATGACACAAAAGTACCGTAACTCCAAAATTCAGGAGAAATATGATAAGTTCCAGCAGAAATTAAGTGGCTTGAATACAAAAATCCAAGAGATCTCGTTGCAGTTAATAAATAATCGATCTACAGAAGAACAAGTTACAAAAAAGATGAATGAAATCCAAACAGGCATTGAACAATATAAATCCTATATTAAATCCATTGATTCAAGGATGGATTTCATTAATAAACGAGGAGCCAGCTCATTCTCCATCAAGAAATCCTCTTTACCAGTCCAAGTTCAGCAAAATACAGAAACTGGAAAGCGAACGAAGACAAGGCGCCAGAGATTGTATTCTTACGATGTATACAAAGACATAACAAACTCATATGATCAATGTATTTCCAAGTTTAACTTTTCAAATCAGATTTATTCCATTGATTTTTCAAGATCGTGTCAAAATTTCGCCGTTGGAGGCGCAGACAGGAGTGTTCATGTCATTGCTCTCGATAAGGGTGCAGTGATTGCAAATCACACCAATGTTAAGAATGGAATAATGGCAGTTAATTATTCACCAACGGGAAACAGGCTTTTATCAGCATCGTTCGATCATATTATCTCATTGTATGACTCCAATACGAACCAACTCCAGTTTTCCACATCACTTCATAATGATGCAATTAATGATTGCATTTTCACTTCAGATTACTCATTCTGCTCTGCTGGACGTGACTGCATGATATACAAGTTTGATATCAACAAGCGCTCAACGAAATCTTTCATTAGATGCCAAAGCACGCCAGAATCTATTGCATTGCAGTCGGAAGGAAGTTTGCTCATCAGCGCACACAGGGATGGAAAGATCAGGTACTGGGATATGTTCTCAGACAAGTTCTCAATGGAATTCCAAGCAAGTCGAGACCAGATTGTCCAGGTGATGTGCGATGAGTCGGAAAACATGATCTACACAATCAGCAAGGGAAGACTGATAACAAGTTTCGATAAAAGAATCCCAGGACAAATTCTTTGCCAGAAACCTTTGACAGATACACTCGTTTTGGACCACATGAAGGCTGCATTCCACAAGGACAAGATATACATTGGAGGATTGAACGGATACTTGAAAGTCTTGGACATCAACAAGTTGGAAGAAGTAAACCGTTTGAAATCATCTCATCAAACACAAATATGCGCAGTTGGCATCCATCCAATCTTGGGAACAATCGTCACAGGCGATGTTTCGGGATGCGTTTATATTTGGAATTAATTTTTTTTGTTAAATACACTCCATCTTCAACCAGCACCATTCGCTTATATATTTGTTTATTATGCTATCTAAATTTTATTATTTTAATATCATAGCTTCATTTTTTAAATCATGGAAAGATGTTACAGCTTTGATTTGGGCTCCAAAATAAGGTCATAATGAAATTGTCAAGGTCTTTCTCACAGATCATGGGATAGTTGTCAATGCAATAGTCTGTGCCAGAACAAACAGAAATTATTAAACAAATAGCAGTACATAAAGTATCAATACAATTTATCAACAATTTGAGTTATTATACAGTCTCAGACATATATTTAGTATGACACATATAAAATATATAAGACTATCAGCCTTATATTTAAATATTCATGTAATTATCAAAATTGATGAAAAACATTTTGACGATACTTCATATATGTTAAATATTTATTGTGAAAATCACCTTATTATAACGGAGTAGTTAATGTTGATATTCCAATTTTTGATAATTTAGAAGCTATAGATCAAACAATTAAAATATTTGTGCAAAATAGGTTAAGTGTTTTAAAATTAACATATATACATGTTTTAAAATTCAAATAGTAAAGCAGACAGCTTATCTTTTGAATAATATATTGGCCAATGAAATCTTTTTAACATATGCAAATTTAAAATGAGATTTAAAGGCTAATTCATGTAAATATATAGAGTTCCTAAACGCTACGCATCAAAAATGCAGATATAAATAGCTACATAGAAATTTATTTCATACAAAATAAACAAAAGCAAGTTAATGGTAGTTTATAAGCTGCTTAATATCCGATGGATCTATTATATTGCATGCAGCATCACTTTCTTTCAAAGACTTCTTCACATCACGCGCAATGAAGTAGTTCTTTGTATTGAAGTTATTAATATAAGGAAGAATGAAGCTCCAGTTCTCAGCGAACCAGCAGAGAAGCGCTCCTCTGTTCCTTTTCGCCAATCGATCAACACTAATGTTAATTTTTTGCGATGTATCGCATGCAAACCTCAAGAGATCTTCTAGTTTGAACTTTCCACCGTAATTTGTTTCCAATATCTCTGTAATTAGGTCAATTTTGATTCCAGACATGTTCAATCTCCTAGCAATCTCTGTATGGTCCTTTAAGTTCTTGGAATTTGTGCTGTTGAGCTTCCTGAACTTCCTTGTAGAGATCAAATCGTAGACTAGGTTGTTAGAAATCATAATTACTAATAAAAATGATTTAATTTTCAATAGTTTCTATTGAATTTTTTACGTTTCTAACTTGGAAGTTTGTTAAAATCAATAGATAACCATATTAATACCAAACAATAAATAAACTTCTGCTGAATGCTCAAAGAAATTAGATTCTAAAATTGTGAAAATTTTCTTATGAAAAGTAAATTATCAAATTTTGCTGTTCATGGAACTGCATGTGTCATAAAATATAATTTATCATTTGTAAAAATAATTTTTTATGAAATAATGAATTGAAAAGTTTACGTCGGTTATTTTTTGAACAATTATTTTGTTTATTAATTAATATTTAAACATACAAGCAAATTAGGATTTTTAAATGAGCATTTTTACATTCAAATTTTGTGAATTAAAATCAATTTAATTTCAATTCGGATTCAAAATTAACCTATAAAACTAAAACAGATTGAAATGACATAAATCTTATAAACATGCAAAAAATTTTGCACGTGAGATTTCAATGCTTAAATATTCATCAGAGAATATCATTGTATTTCATTATTAAACATATTTAACACGACAAGGCAATTTAATAAATGGTTATTTTTTGAAAGTTACGTTCAATTTTTTGCTACAATTTAAGAATGTAAGGGTTTATATAATAACCTTTAGATTATGATGATACATAAAATATTCTCCGTAATTGTCAGTTGTTTGACTGGAATTTTTTTAATTGCTACTTGATTGTGCTAAACATCAAGAATTGTTGTTAGATCGTATTCCACATTAAAATATCATGATTCGTCGGCCAATTAGGTTTTTGATTCTCAAACAACATTTTTTTCTGAGGCTTTTGAGCCATTATATATGTAATAGGCTGATAGACAAACATAACAAAGAAGATACTATCGTCGTGTTTTCCTTTCAATTATATTGAATCTGAATTTACGGGTATCACATTGTAGTTCATTCATAAAATTTTGCTTAATTAATGCTGTAATGACATATAATCTGTTCTTCAGACTATTTTGGCGATCTTTTATATCCCTTAGACAATTGGATTTCTAATCACCATTAAAATCATGGAAATATCACATAATTCCCTGTTATAGTTCATAAAAGTCATAATATTGAATAAACAAAAGATGAATAGCAAAAATTTGCAATCGTATAGATTCCGAAAAGCTACAAACACGGTTTTAAGTAAAGATTTAACAGTTTTATGAATTTATCATTATGATTTATAATAAATATCCTTTCTACAACTCAAAATATAATTCAAATATTATCAAAAAGATTTTTCCTTAAAGCAGCCGTCCTATATTAATTCTTTATATCAAACATGATAATAATACAAAGGCTTCGAACTCACCTACTCAATTATCTCGATATCTCAGTCATTGTTTGCTTATATATTCAGCTAAATACATAAATATCTATAGTATAATCTATAATATAAATTTAGTTCAAATTACTTGAGAAATGGAAAGGCGATGGAATAGAAGGATCCTCACTGAAAAATGAATATAAAGAAACCACATAACCGAACAATTTGGCACAAACTTCATATATAGGTACAGTGCCAATTGGAGGTTACATATGCAGTGTTACTTGATCCTGCTGCAGTAAGATACTGCTTCGAAAATTTCATGTTTGCTCCTAAATCTTGATTTAGATGAACTTGAATTTAAAATTGCAATATCATCTTCAATTTTAGTAGTATATGATTATCTTATGCTTAGCATATGTGCAACTGTTTGTTGTAAACACGATGGAATTAATATTATGTTTTGATATTTAAGTTATAAGAATTTCCCTCGTTGATCATTACTCCATTAAAATAAGGTTCTAAGATATGGAAGTCTCAACATTTGACTTAATAAAAACGTTATATTTAATATTTATGCACTACATGCATGCTGTTTATGACATTGTTATTGATCAAAAACCGAAATTCATTCTAAAATCAAGTCAAAAACAGTAAAATGATGGAATTAAACGGGCAAATGAATTTATATTGATTTATATTACTCTTCCAGACCTTGTTTTATGACAAAACTTAAAAAAAGCAACTTCACTTTTTTTTTTCTAAACTTCCATAAAATGTCTGCGGCGAAAGTTCTTCCATGGGTCGAAAAATACCGTCCATCCAATCTCGATGATGTCGTCAGCCATGAAGCTTGCATCAGCACTATAAAGAAATTCATAGACAAGAAGTGTTTACCACATTTATTATTCCATGGCCCCCCAGGTACAGGAAAAACAACAACAGCTATCGCCATTGCTCACCAATTGTACGGTAAAGACACATCCATGTCAGTTTTAGAACTTAACGCGTCTGATGAGCGTGGTATCGATACTGTAAGAATGAGAATCAAAGATTTTGCTAGCTCACGTAGCCTTTTCGGTCCAGCAATCAAATTAATCATCCTCGATGAATCAGATGCTATGACTGGTGCCGCTCAAGCTGCTTTACGTAGAATTATGGAACAATTTACTTCAAATGTTCGTTTCATTTTGATATGCAACTACCCCGAAAAGCTCATTCCAGCTTTACGTTCTAGATGCACAGAATTCAGATTCCAGCCACTTCCTGATGAAGATGCTGCTAAATTCTTGAGACGCATCGCATCTGAGGAACAGCTTAGCATGGATGACCGTGGTCTCCAGGCACTCCTTAAACTCGGTATTGGCGATCTTCGTCGCTCAATCAATTTAATGCAAACAACAGCTATGTCAAATACGAAAGAAATTACTGAAGCTAATGTATATAGATGCTCTGGATATCCTCTTCCAGAAGAAATTGCTCGCACACTTGAGCAATTAATGAATAGGCCATTAGATGAGGCATTAAAGGCATTAAATGAACAAGTTTTCAACAACGGTTTGTCCCTTCTTGATGTTATCAGGGAACTCCATAGCCAAGTAGTTTTGATGGAAATAGCTCCTTATCCATTAGCTTCATTGATTGAAAGATTAGCCGAAATTGAAAGATGTATAGCTGAAGGCTCACCAGAGCGTGTCCAGTCAGCTGCTATCGCTTCGGCATTCCAATTACTTAGAATCGAGATTGAAGCTTAAACAACTTCATCACCAGAGTCATTTCTGACTACATTTCTATTTATTTAAGACATACATAACTTGAAATTAAAAATATTATATAATTTTTTTGAATTTTTCTTTTTATTAACTCTAAGCAACATATATATAATTTATATGAGGAGCATTTGATTTTGTAAGTTATAATTATCATTTTTGAAAAATCCTCTTTTTCTCGAAAGAGATCATATGGTATCTACAAATAGCTAAATTACTTCAAAATGATGATTACGCATGAATCAATTATTTGAAATTCCAATTAATAATTTCGAAATCTTAATTAAGAAGTTTGCTTACACTCAAGACCCCCCGAGACGCCGAGAAATCCCAACACCTTAGTTAGATACAACTTTATTTTATAGATTTAACTGAAGATAGCAAGGCAAAGTTACCTCATAACGCAAATTGACCAACTGGAGGCGCCACTGGTTATAGGGAATCGGGTGGCACCTATATTCTTCCACTATTCGTGCATGTATAGAATACACAGTTGCATGAAAAGTACCAATTAATCGAGAGAAGTTTTATGCCAATAAATAAAATTTACACGACAGAAATAATATTACATAGCAAAAACAGTTTATTTACATGGCAGATGTTAATCAATTGAATGGATAATGCTTTACATAACACAAATAATTATTTACATAGCAAACCAAAGTTGGCCATCACGATTTTACAACATATACCGATTAGAAAAACAATATTTCCCATCAGATGTATTCAACCATTTATCTTCTGAAATTATTTGAATTCGGCTGAATTATTTAATATTGAACGTCTGCACAATCCACATAAAAACAGTTTTACGAAGGTTTTGGACATTGTCATGTTTTCTATAGTTCTGAAAATTCTTAATCCAATTTTGAGAGCTTTTAGAATATTTTTACAAAAAAATATTTTTTATTTTTAAATGAGTAATACGATTGTTATTCAAGGTACATATCGGCCTCTAACGATACCTTCTGTGGTAGGCAACTATACGCTATACAAGACCATCGGGAAAGGCGCTTTTGCCGTAGTTCTCAACGGTGTAAACAATAAAACATGCGAAGCTGTTGCGGTTAAAGTGATTGATAGGGAATTAATTGTCAAACAGAATATTACAAGGTATACCGAAAACGAATTACGCCTTCATTCGAAGTTATCTCATCCAAATATTGTTAAAGTCTACGATATATTTTATTTGGACGAAGTAATAATGATTGTCATGGAATTATGTATCATGGGAGATTTATATACAATCATGAAAAGACACTTTGTTTTCACTGTTGATGAACAACAAAGAATTGCATACGAATTACTCAGTGCGCTCGACTATTTACATCAACGAAGCATCATTCATAGAGATATCAAAGCAGAAAATGTAATGTTTGACCAAAATTTTCATCCGAAATTAATTGATTTTGGTTTGGCCAGAGAAGAGGCCTATTCTCGAAGTACTTTCGTTGGAACATTAGATTACATAGCTCCAGAGATCTTGAAGGGATTACAATACGATGGAAAAAAATCTGATATATGGGCTTTAGGCGTTACTCTGCACGTAATTGCTACTGGAAATTTCCCATGGGTCACAAGGAGCGCAGTAAAACACGTTTTTGATGCGAAACATGATCAAATTGAAATCCTTAATGAAGCAACTGGAGTAATGGAGCAGATAATAGATAAGTGCTTATGTATGGATCCAAATAAAAGACCTTCTTGCAGCGAACTTCAAAAGTTAATTCAGATTGTTCCTGATCAACTAGAAAATGTTATGCAAAATGCTAATTATAGAGCAGTGAGTTCAGATATATTCCCAAATAAGAGAAATGTTAGTGCACTTTCCAAAATTGTTGGAAACAGCAATCCACTAAAGAATTCGGCTAAGATATTTATTCCTATGAGGAAGACAAGAACCAAAGCTAAGGTATTGTAATAAATTATTGTTTATATCCCTAGTTTATAAATTCAATTTTTTTTCTTATTTTAACAATCACAATTAATCCAACATAGAAACGCCACAAATTTCAATATTATGCATAAACAAGCTATCAGCGTGTTTACAAATCAAAAACGAAAAAAATTGATTTTATCTTCAATTAGATTTAGTAAATAAGGCTATTAGACGAGATTTTCATATTTATTTTTGTCCTAGTTTTTTATTAAAATAGAAGCGATATTTGCTAGAATGTATTTTGACAATTTGACACTTTACGTAACATAATTTACAAAGTGGAAAAAAGTGTTTATTCAGATTGAATGAAAATGAAAACATAAATAATAAAAGTGGAATATTGTGTACAACGGACTCTGCATGATTCAGGTGGATAGTTAAGGACAGTGACGCGAATAGCACCAACATTGGCGTTGCCAATAGATTTGAACTTGCGAGGAAGATGAGGCAGTGGCATTTCGTTGTTGCCTTGGATCATGACAGTGTCGATGAATATTAGATTGGAGTAGTGGATGCTCGAGTTCGTCTTACTCGGTGTATTGGAAAATTCATTCTCGAGTGCGATGCATCCTGGATGTCCGCTTATAAAGCTAGAGCCACCCCCACCCACGCCAGTGTAGTCCATCGACGCACCACCATAATACCCACCTCCACCTGTCCCACCTCCATCTGTTGTACCGTCAAGAGTGTGAGACATGCCAAAGCTTCCGTTCATTATTGCAGGGATTTTCGGTGCATAATTAAAAATGTAGCCCCCGTGAATTTGGGTGCCACCCCCTGCAATAGCTCCTTCGAATATAGCACTTCCTCCTTCAAGTCCACCACCATGGCCACCTATATTGTTAGGCCATTCAGCAGAGCCACCGCCTCCTGCGACCAAAATTCGTGACCGCAGTGAGACTTCATCCCACCAGTTTTTATGATACACCAATCTGACATCAGATCCACCACCTGGCAAAATCGAATTTTTTGTTCCGTTGTTTGCATTAAAATAACCGGTTTTGCCAATATAGAAAAATAACTTCCTTGTCTCATTGAATGAGATAATTCCTGAGCTATAGCCTCCAAATCCGGGATATGATCTTTCGCTAGGAGTAACCCACCATCCAGATACAGATCCCCACGCTTCTATGCGATAGAGACCAGGTGAAAAATCGACAATATATGGTGTGCAATCGATATTAGATTGACATGGATTATAAAATGTCCATGAATGAGGCCGTTCAATAACGTTAATTTGGTCAGCAATGGATGAATTTGCAACTTCATAGTGGATCAACTAATGTTAAAATGATAGTTTGGCTTAGAGCACAAAAGTTTTATGATATAAGGTTAATTTTATACTGGGTAGTTATGCAGTGTCACTTTTTACAAAGCATCATATCTGATATTTTCGGATTAAAAATCATCGGGACCTAAGTAATATACCACATTGATGAGGTTTCCTTATTTTTTAAACAGAAAATAGATATGCTTTTCATATTTATAAAAAATACTAAGAAATGTTTATTCAATCACACTTTTCACCATTGAGATAGGATTGATATAATTTGTAACATCGTTGTTAAAAAGCATCAGCATTTCCTTCTGCTGCTGCATAACGAACTCTATTCTATCGATGTGATAATCAAACCTTGTGTTCATTAAGATTTCTCCGTTGATGCTGTAAATCATGATATTTTGACCAACGAGGAAGCAAATAAATCCATACGTGCTCGACATCGCAGCAGAAATAGCCTTTTCTTTCACCGATTCGAACATTATCAGTCTTCTGTCTGCCAAGTTGTATATGAAAATGAATTCATCAGATGCACCGAAAACGACGCCAAAAGTGTCGCTGTGTTCGATGATTCTTATTGAATTTGTGAAGAACGGGAAGTGCGAGTAATAATTAAGATCTCTCGCATACAAAACTTTGAACTTTCCATCAGCAATTCCGCAAGATATGAAGCTGCCATGACAATGTATATCCAAAATCGACTCTTCAGATACTTTTCGTCTTAAGTCAGGATTCGTTCTAACAACATAACCATCCTTTGTACCATAAACAACAGTTTCATGATCGACGTAACACTTGCATGTAATATCATCATGATTTGGCTCAATTTCAATTTGTTCTGGTGCATTTGAGTCTACAATGATTATATCTGGTGGATCTCTTTGAGGATGCTTTTCTGTGAACAGTCTTGAAGGCAGTCTTCCTTCTTTTTCGATCCTGGAAAGTATATCTAATAAGTATTCAGTGTCCGTGAACTTTGATTCTGGCCAGTAGTCATCGTTGATAAAATTGAAAGAGTTTTGGTTCATTCCGAAGAAATTGTCAATGTAGGTTGGAAGTTTTTCTGTGACAAAATCATTTTCGAATGATTCATTGATGAATGCAATCAGTTGCTCTGAGTTATGGAAGCCAAGAGGAATTTCAGTGCCATGGAATAAACCAAGGCAAACGAAGTATTGTGGAACAAAAACCGTTCCTGTCAACAAATCCTCTAGGTTTGATTCAGTTCCTTCGTTATAAGTTTTGAATGGTTCAACCATCGACAAAAGCTGTATAATTCTCTTTGGACCCATATCGAAGTTCCAAATATTTGTGAAATTCTTGATTTCAATCTTTTTAGTTTCATCGATTTCAAAAATATTTGGAAGAACTGGATAATTAGACAAATCATTGAATGATCTTCCACTTAAATTGTTGAGTTCCATGAGATAATCAAAATTAGATATTTCTCGGTTGACCCATTTTTCTGTGATTCGCTTAGATTCGAAATATTCCAGTGGCATCATTGTTTGTATATCGCAGTGATCGAAAGCAGTCAGTGTTCTCAAGCCAGTTAATAGAGTTAATGAATTAAATCTATCGAGATATAACAAATAGCTTGGACCTGCAATCATGAATATTTCTAAGCCAATTGGCTGGTTTCTTGAGATTCTCAACAAAATTTGTTTGATGTCTTTTGCATCCAAGTGCAAAATTTTTTCATTGATCATTATTTCGAGGAAGTTTCTGTAAACGTACAACTGAGCGCGAGATATCTTGTGTATTTCCACTCTGTCGCATGTCAACTCTATCAATAAATCTGGATTCTCGTTGTCCAAGCAGAATTCTGGATCATATTCCGGAATCATGACAATATTGTCAATGGAATTAACTTTGTTTTCAATGTAAGATAAATGATCTTCATATCCTGGGATTTCAGAGTATTCCTCCATCTTCATTGGAATGTTATGATAGCAATGATTATTGCTCAGCATTTTTGGCGAATCAGAAGGTTGTGTATCCCATGGACCAGTTGGAGCTCTGATCATGTATTCTATCGATCTCATTCTTCTCTTGCATGCATTCATCATCAATGCATTGAAATCGCAGTAGTTCATAACTTCCTTCGATGTGTCAGAGAAAATGTTGTTGTCGATTGTATCGAAAACTTTTGCAGATTCGGAGTCGATTTTTTCGAAATATCTCAGTAACTTTTCTTTGATCACCATTGAGTTATTCAATATATTATAGTTAAACTCTGAGCATTGATCAACGACTTTTTCATATAAATGTGTGAAGTCTTCTTTTTCGCCTCGAACCAGATCCAAGAATGAATTCTCGGCATAATCTGCTTCAATCAATTCAGCAATTTGTTCTTTAGCTGCTTCAGGATCAAAATGCAGCAACAAATGAGCCAAAATGCAAGAATAGTTATGATATGTTTGCACTTTCGTTCTTCTTGCTTGCTTGATTAAACTGACAGCGCATTCGGCATCCAACCATTTACCATCATCTGTCACGTTTAATCCGAATATGTACTCGTCTTTTTCTTCGAATTCTTTCAATTTATCAATGAATTCGAATTTGTTGAATGTGTGTTGCTCATGTTCAGGTTTTTCATATCTTTGGTGATTCTCGTCAAATACTAAAAAGCAATCATCCAAAAATGGAGCTGGAGTATTAATGGGCTTGAATAAAACATGGAAGAAAGCAATATCGAAAAATTCATGAAGATATTCATAACTCAACAAAGGCTGAATGAGCAATGATTTCGCCAAAGCATCAATGAACAGAGATTTTGGCAGATTTTCATCAACTTCTAAAATTTTCGCGACGATTTCAATTATCGAGAAAGTTGTCAGCCAATGTTCATTCGTGCAATCAGCCAAGAATTTCATGATTCCCTCCATGAATTTTCCTCCAATGCTTAACGCGCAGAAAACTGGCCAAAATGCCCATGTCTTCTTTTTCGCGAAATCTGGGTGCGGAGATAAATATTGCAACAAAGCGTCTGCAATTTTTTCATGATCATGCTCTAATGTGAAGTAGAAAGCCATCGGAGCCAGAAATTGATATTTGTTGACCAAAGGAATCAGTTTTGCGAAGTAATTAACCGAATATGTAGAATGAGGAATCATATCAATTAAAACTCCAACATGGTATTTCATCTTGCATGATAAATGACCTAACAACTGCAAAGCAGCAAAAACTTCAATCGTTGCAAATGATACATCTTCATTTTCGCAGTTCATTAAATGATGCAAAATATTGAAGTTGCACCATAAGTGTTCGACTTTGTTGAAGGGCTGAGATTCTGATACGGTTATCATCCTCAAAAGATAAAGGAATTCAACGACTTGTTTGTAGTCTTTACAAGTAACAATATGGCCTAATAATGCATTGAATTTATTATCGTCGAAGTCTTTCAATGTAATTTGATGCAAAATTTGTAGAATGCATTGTCTGATTTCAGGAACCTTCATGTCGTTTGGTCTTGGATATGAAGAATTTGGTGTGTATTTTGCAATATCATTTTCAACTGGTTCATACCAGTAATAAATTCTCAGCATCAAAAGCAAAAATTCGAACGGACAAATTTCAGTCAATAAGTCATAATATTTCTGGTAAAGTGTTCTTCCCCAATCTCTTGTGATCAATATCTGGTCTTCATTCGATGAATGAATCCATAGATCTGGGTTAACCAAGAAATGCTTCAAGATTAGTTTCTTAACTTTGATGTTTTTGGCTGCCAAGAATTTGTTGTGCAATGTCATGTATTGGTTGTATGTAAGATTTCTTGGATTAGAAGTGATCAAACAGTAAGCAACAGTCTCGAAACCATGCTGGCTGATGAACTCAGCTTCAATGAATTTAGATGCGAATAAAGCATCAAAAATTATGTCAATGACGGCTCCAGTGAAAACAGGGACAATGTCGCCGTTCTTGAATTTCATGTCGAGTGTATTAAATACAGGAATCAAGTTTTCCAGCATGAAAACTCTTGTTAAGACATCCAAGAACTTTGTTGGAGCATCAATTTTTGGTCCTTCAAGTGCAGCAAAAACATTGCAATTCGATGTTTGATCCAATTCGAGTTTTCCTTCTATAACTTGTGGCGCTATATACAAAATTGCCTCTTTGTCGAATAATCTCGGTCCTTCGTTGTACATCTCCATGCATGTGTCGAAATCAACGAAAAAGCCAACTGGTCCTATGAAAGATTTTCCTGAATTATTTGAGCCGATTCTGACATAAACTTCACTTGATTTTTCCAATCTTAACGACTCGAAGGTAGATACTTGATGGCATTTTAAGTCATTGATATACATCGAGACATTTATGTTGCTGGAGTTCTTTTCAATTGAGACACAAATGAATGTCCATTCTTCGTAGTTAATTTCTTCAGTGAATTCGATTCTTTCGTGAAAATCCGGAATGAAAAATTCGATTCTGTTGCCGACCAAGTTAATCATGTATGATTTTTCTTTTGAATCGAAAATTCTGACTATGCTGCTAGAATAGTTGGAGTTCTCAACACAGTAAAGCCAGAAACCTATGAACAAGTCGTTGGAAAGGTTGTCAGAGTTGAAATCTTCCACAAAAATTGTTGGTTGATTTTCTCCTTGTGGTAAATAGGCAACTGGAAGATTAATTGAGCCAAATACAAGGTTGTATATTGTTGTGATATATGTTGTATGCAATGAACTAATTACTCCATCTTTTGGCTGAATTAAACCTAATAATCTTGAAATTACTTTTGGAGTCGAAGAAATAGAATCAATTGTTGTTATTAACTGTAAAGAATAGCCAATCAATGACATCATTTCTGTATCATGCTCATTTTCAGCAATGAAATCTAATAATTCTATTTCTATTTCATTCTTTGATAATATTATGATATTTTTGAGTTCTCTTTGGCATAAATTCATTATAAGCATGAATGCATCAATAGATAATGGACATTGACTAAAAATCATTAAAAATGGAAATACAACATTTGGATTTCTAATTATTTTGCTGCCATAATCACCAACAATGATATGAGTGAATATCTCATATACGTGTCTACTTGGTTCTTGCATATCTTCAGTTTTGATAATGCAATCATATAAAATTTTAGCTTCTTCTTTAGAAATTGGTAGAACTTTGGCAACAATTTCGAATAAGTCAAGAATTTGCATGCAAAGTCTTTGAGAATCGGGTTTGTTTTCGAGTTTTGGAAAAAAATACTTGAAATTCTTAATAATGTAGCGCAAATAGTCCGGTTCATATGTGCTTGGGATATATGAAGAAACAATTGACTGAATTAAAGGCGAGATATCAATTGTTTCAAAATTCTTAAAAATAAATTTCAAAAAATCATCAATTGTTGATGTATAGTTTTCAGCGCATGCCTTAATGATTACTTGTTTCCTTGACGCTGTGAATTGGATGATTATATCAAGTAGATCCTCTGGCATTTTTTCGAAAAGCTGAGAAATCACTTCAGAACAATAAAACATGAATATATCAGTTGAGTATTGCTTGAGAGCAGCTATATCTACGAAGTCAATTGATTTTAAGACTTTCAGCAAAATTTCTTTATTATTTAGCTCATTATATGAGAAAATCCAAATTACAGCGGATTGCAGCATATAGTATGAGATATATAGTAATGTTTTGTTATCAGGGACATCATATGCCATTAATGTTTCGAGTTCTTCATTCGTAAATGGTTTTGGTAATTGGAATTGAGATTTAACTTTGTTGCACAAATCATTTAAATCCTGAATGTTGTCTGGTTCTTGTATTTCAATCTGATTTTGAAAAGAATTTACAAATTTTAATATTAAATCTTGAATTTCTGATGAAATCGAATCAGACGGACTCGAGTACTGCTCATTTACTTCCAGTATCTGCATTATTGGTCTGATACTTAAAGGATTTCCTCCTGAAGTAGAAGTCATGACTTTTTTTTAGTAAATTTTTATCCATTTATCGGTAAATTTTATCGATTTAATTGTTGCTTTTAGCTTTTTAGCTAAAAATATACCATTTAATCAAGGAAAAAGGCTAAGTGGATTGATGTAAAGTTTACAAAACATTATTACAAAATAGTTAATTTCATTATGCATATTTTAAATTTCAATTTTATTTTTTGAAAGCGATCAATTGAAAAAATTGTGGAGAAATTTAAGCGTTTCAAAGCAATTTACGGGCGTATAACTATCATAAGAATCCAAAAAAGCATGAATATTATATGAACGATTAATTATTTTCTGATGATTTATTTTTGAATTAAAAATAATCGTCTATCTTTTAATTTTTGAATCAAAAATAATCGTTTATCCATTAATTTTTTTATGTCAAATGTCAGGAATATTTGAACTTTTTGTTGACATTTGACATATCGATCTTTTCACTCCATCACCTATGCAGGCTAAGAGTATATTCAGGAAGAATCCCAAATCCCCAAATTTCATTAATAGACTATCTCTATTTTAGTTACACTATACAAATATGCAATTAAATGGAGATCGATTTTCCTGCGTGGGTTTTTACCTATGTAAATATCAGAAACGGATGAACTTTACTTTTTGCCGGCACTATATCTTATTTTTCACGAGATTCATTCTTATCTTCCAGACATGATTTTATCTTCCAATGTTACATCCTCAACTCCATATCAACAATCTAGTAAGAAGATTAATATCGATATCTCAGCACAAGAATGCGAATTGACGTCATTTCTGCTCTCCACAAAGGCTTCAATCCCATGGTAGATATGATCTTAATGTCATTAATATTGTCATCGGTCTATAAAAATAGCTATATATATATAATATAGTTCTATTTCTTGATAACTCCAGATAAATGGAGTATGCTTTGTATTTTGCATGAATTATTTAGTAATACAATATAATCAATTTTATTTTTTAGGATATAAACCGAAGATTCACAACTCCGGAGGTAAAAGATGAATTAAATCGATAAAACAAACATAGTATTATTTAGAAAGAATGAAAAGAAGAAAAAATATCATATTGCACCTTTTTCTTGTAATATCTTTCGAATTGCATCATCATTTGCCAAGCAAAGTGGTGTCATGCCTCTATCAGACTTTGCGTTCAACTTTATTTCTTTTGAACAAAGCAAACTTTTGACACATTCTAAATTTCCAGCTTTAACAGCATGGTGAAGTGGTGTCCAGCCTCTTTGGTCAGTAATATTGATGTTGCATTTACCACTTTCTGCAATAATTTTAAGATATTCCGGTTTATTGTCGTTTATGCATTGAAATATTGCATATTTACCAAGACTATCCTTGTAGTCAAAGTTAATAGACATTCTTTCAACAAAATCTTTGAATTTTGAAATATCTTTGCAAAGAAGCAATCTGTGTATCGGAGTTTTTCCACTTCTGTCCAATTTGGTTAGCACCTGGTTTTTTACATTGGGAGAAAGAATTCTAAGCAAGCTTTCGAAAACAAAAACATTTCCAGCTTCACAAGCAACGTGAAGGGCTGTTTTTCCTTCATTATCTGTAATCTTTGGATCAAGAGTAGGTATATTGAACAACAATGATGCAATTTCTCCGCGATCATTTAATTCGCATGCATAAATTAAAGGAGTTTTTCCTTTTTTGTCTTTTTGATTAACTAACAGATATGAATCCTGTTCAAGGATCAAGCTTACGATTTCTTTATTTGAGTTTGAAACCGAAATATGCAATGCGTTCATTCCTTCTTGATTTACTGCTCTTTCATCATTGCATTGGATTCTCAAGAAGTATGAAACTACATCTTTGTAGCCATTTTGAACAGCTAACAAATACGCAGTATTTCCTTCATTATCTGTTGAATTAATTATAGATTCAAGAGAATTTTGCTGCTCTTCGTCTGATTCTTCGTGTGGACAGTTAATTTCTTCAATACTGTCTATTCTGTATAAATCTAATGTCATGAAATCCCATGAAGGAGCTCTCTGCAACTCTGAGTCTGAATATATCTTAGAAACAAGCATGGAGATGATTTCTGACGTATTTTTAGTTGCTGCAATATGTAGAGGAGTCTGGCCGTTCGAATTTTTGATATTTAATTTTATACCTGGAATTTTTAATAATGTTTGTATCATATAAATGTTTCCATGCGAAACAGCAATGTGTAAGGGTGTATTTCCTTGATTATCTTGCGTGTTTATGTCAACTTTTTTCAATGAAATAATATAATCAATGACAGATTGAGTTCCGCCAATGGAAGAACCGTGTAAAATCGTACTTCCAAACGAATCAGTGACAACTGGACTGATTTTAAGTTGATTTAATAAAAATTTAAAAACATCCAAGTCACCAAGACCTGCAGCCAAAATCAGAGAACGAGAAAAGTCAACTTTCTTATCTGCAAGCACTTTTATCGCGTAAATGTGGCCACCTGTGACAGCAAAATGTGAAACATCTCTGTAAAGGTTATCTTGCTTTGTAATGTCAACATCATGAGACAGCATGTAGTTAAGACATTGCATTGAGCCGTAAAATGCAGCGACATGTAATAAAAATGGCGAATCATGAAAAATTTTTGGTAATTTTTGAGTAATATGTTTAAATTGGAAGGTGTTATATGCTGCCTTAGGTATTTTCTTTACGAATATTTCAAATTCGTCCTGTGAAACAATCTTGAACGCTTCCTCCTCATTGAGGAGCATCCGTTATTTCGAAATGACGAATTACAACTATAAATATGTATCACATATAGTTTATTTATTCAATAATTCATCCAATTTCTTTCTTGATTACATTTTATAAACACCTTATTTTCGAATTTTTCCAATTTCTGCATTTTACATCAAATGTAACTAATATACATATATTCCACAATAATATATGCACTTTTCATGTATTAATATTCTTTATTATCGCTGAATCGTTTGAGTTTTGTCATTTTTACCAAGTAAATTCTGACGTGTATCATTTGAATTTTGTCATGTAAAGTTGAAATTTTGATATAATTGTTTGTATCATATTACTTGGTAACATCAAAGTTCAGACTTCAACCTGTTAAAATATTATTGATGAAGAAGATATATTAAAAAAATTATAATTAATATTTTGTCAAAATAGTAATAATATCCTGGAATTTATTTAAATAATGAAATAATATTAGAAATGTCTAGAATTGGCGCTAAAATTTCTTTCGCTTTATCTTTGTTTCCTGTTATTAGATAAAGCATAGCTGAGTGAACTAATGATCTTTGTTCAGCTAAACTTTTTGCTATCTTTTCAATTGTCTCCTTCCTGTCTTCATCTCTAGCCAATGAACAAGCAATGTGCAAAGCCAGTTCGAATTCAGAATTCTGCAAACACAATCTTGATGCCTGTCCATATTGTTTGGTAATCAAAAGAATATCAACAGCTGTGTCAAAACAATTGTTTCCAACTAAAGCAGCAACAACAGCAGCAGACTCTGCAGAGCTTTCCAAATTCAAGTAACCAGCCTTCAAAGCATTCTTTTCGAAAGATGTCAGACTTGCGTTTGGTGTCAATAAAATCTCCAATGCTGCCTGTCTGTCGCCTCTCAACAAAGCAAATCTCACTCTTCTGTTTGTCGCATTGTCTCCGTGACTTCTTATGAACAAATAGGATAAACTCTTGAATAATGATTGGAGGTTTTCCTGAGTGTTTGATATATCATAGCACAATGGAGAGAAAACTCCTGAAAAAGCTCTTAAAAATTCTCCAAAAATGAAATGACCTGTCAGATCACAAAGTTTAGCTGCTTCTTGTATTGTCTTAACTTTCTTGAACTCTTCATTGAAATATTCTTTCCTAGAATAGTCGCTGAACAAAATTGGGATATCCAGCATTGCCGTTGGAACTCTGTCAAATCTCGTCTCCAAGTCTGTCTTCATTATTGAAATTGATTTTTCGCCTTGAAGGCAGCCGATAACATTTTGCTCGTTAATGAATTTGATTAAAAACGCTTTCTGCTTCATCGGCTTTGATACTAATAGATGCGTGATGTCCAAGAAGAAAGTCTTGTAGTCAGAATCAATGACAATTGCATTCAACTTGCAGAATTCGATCTTTTCAATTGGCTTTGATGAAACTTGGACATTTGAAATCGGCTTGGAGTCCCACCCAAATGAGAAGACTTTTCCGTGGAATGTTCCAACAAAGAAACAGTTGTTCGTCGCAATGGCCGAAGAGATAAGAGATTTCTCGATATTTATCTGGAAATTTTTGACGAAAGTGACCTGCTCTGAGATGTTAAATTGATAAACTGTTCCTGCTGGAGTTAAAGCCCACATTTCGTCCGGATTTGTGTTAAAGACTATATATGTCTTGCAGCTGTTTGCGAATGATGCAATTTGTTTTCCTTCTTTGTTAAATAAAACTAGAATTGATTCGCCCAACGCAACAGAGAAGAACTGTTTGCTTGGAGAAACAGTGATGACAGGTGGATCATGTGATGCGAGTTCTTGTGAATCTTTTAGAACTGACTTAAAAGTGTAGTTTTTCGTGTTGTAGAGCAAAACTTTTTGTCTGTTGTTTTCTGTGCCTGAGATCACGAGAATGTCATCGGAAACATGGGATATTGAGTTGATTGGGCCTTTGATTGCCTTGAAATAATGGTTATATGAGCAACTTCCGACAAAATTCTTTGGAGAATCTTTAGGTATCGTGCACATGCCAACATACCCGTGCTCATTAGATATTACTATTGAATTTTCTGTGATCGCAATGTCAGTTGGACGAGAATATGGGAATCTTGAAATCGAATTTACTCTGAACTTTTTATTAACGATTTGAATCATATGCATGCAACCGCGTGATAAAAGACATAACTTATCATTCAAGAAACCAACGCCAGATTCATATGTTTCTTTGATTCCATCATTAATTGCATTAACACATTGAAAAGAGTCTAAAGAAAGCATATCTATGCAGCTTAGCCTTATATTTGTTCTGTGAATAATTGCAATGAGTCTATCATCAGATTTGGGGAAGAATGCATCATAAATTATATCTCCGCGACTTTCAGCCTTGTAAATTAGTGTGAATACATTGTCGGCAAATGTATAAAGAAATACACCGGAAGATGCAACAATGTAGATCGCGTTGTCGAGATGTGGATAAAAATTGCAATTCATGAATTGTCCATGATCTTTATCGTAGAAAACTAGATTATTCTGTATTTTAGCACTTCCTTGTATGTCTATATCAGTTATAAGCGAAAATTCACCAGATTGGCAAAAATATAATAATTTTGTGTAATTATGTGGTGATATTCTTAAAATATTTGGTGTATATGGTGTCTGTAGTGTCCAAACAACGTTTGGTGTGTCAACAGGTGAGAAATCAACGCAGTAAATCGTGTTTTTGGATGTTCCAATGTAAAATTTTTTAGGATTCACAGGAGAACCAACGCAAGATATCGGCAAAGACTCTTTAAGGTGAACAGTATTCATAACAAGGTTACGAGAGAAGTCAAAAAGCTTAATATCTCCATTAGAATCTCCATAAAATAAATATAATGGAGTAAATCCATCGGAATTGAAGCCTTGTGACCACGTGAGTGTAGCTATTGGTGCATCAGAACCCTTAAATGATGAATAAATATCGACAATTCCGTGGTGCTCAATATAGAAAGTTATATATCTGTCGATTGCTGAAGCAATGATGCCACTTTGACTCCATGCGATAAGTGGCTTCTTTGTTCCACTATCCCAGTATGGCAAATCCTTGATAGCAAACGGCAAAGCCATCCGAAAAGGACGAAATTTAAAAAATATCGATATCGGGTTTTTAATTTAGGGTCAATCAAAATTAATCAAGGAGTGTCAAATTATATAAAAGTGACAAATTCTAAAAGTGACAAAACAAAAAATAAAAATGGATTTTTGTAATCCAATTGAGAATTTAAAATTATTTCAGACTACAATTTGACATCAGATATATCTAGTATATATTCCTAAAGTATAGAATAAATCTAATGATAATTCACCTGAGATCATTTCTAAATGAAAATCAATATTATTATTTTAAATTATGCATGATAATTCACTATGGTGAACTTCTCGTATAAATATTGATTGGAATCATAAAACAGAGAATGAATAAATAAGGTTATTTTGGTGGTTAGATTTACATTTTATATCATGCGCCATAAAAATAAAATCGATAAAAATGTAGAGAAAAGATAATGTTTTGGTTATTATATTTAGTAACATCTGTATCTGATAACTATGGATCGATATATTCAGATGATTACTCAAGATTAATCAAAGTATCAGAATCATTTTCTGGCGATTTTATTGTTGATTCTCGTGTTCAGTTCATCCTTGGAGAATCAGGAGAAGACAAAGAAAATAGCCCATTTTATCATTGCAAAGATAAACTTCGAAGCATCACATTTTCACCAGGAAGTTTGATTACATACATTGCAAAATCATGTTTTCGATCATCAAGCATCATTACTGCCGATTTCAGTGAATGTTCATTACTTAAAGAAATGAACAACGGCATTTTCTTTGATTGTCAAAAACTTTCAACACTTAAATTACCTCCAAATCTTGAAACAATTTCATATGGTGCATTTTACAGAACATATGCTTTAAAAAGAGTTGAATTGCCTGATTCTGTATTGGGTTTTGCTGGATGGCATGAATCTTATTCCAGAGTATTTGGAGAAAGCGGACTTGAAGAAATTGTCATATCAGACTCTTCAAATCTGAAATATATTCTAAGCGATGTTTTCAGTGCAGCACACCTGAAATCATTTTATATCCCAAGAAATTGTACAAATATTGACCCATCAGCTTTTGCTTCTTGTCCTATTGAACAGTTTACAATTCATCCTTTAAACACTAAATTTAAAACTGATGGAACTAAACTTTTCACAGGCAATAATAATAACACACTATTTTTTGTATCATATTTTTTGACAGGAACTATAACAATTCCTAGTTATGTTGAGTATCTTGCAGGTTCCGTTATGAGAGGATGTAAGTTCGATAATATAAATGCTCATGACAATGTTAAATCATTTAATCAATGGGCATTTGCTGGAAATTTGATAACATATTTCAAATTTCCACCATTAATAAATACAATTCCAGGTAGTTGTTTCTATTCTTGTTCAGAACTTGTGACTGTTGAATTAACTGAGAACATAACAAAAATATTAAACTCAGCATTTTTTAATTGCTATAAACTAAAAAACATTAATTTGCCTTCGAAGCTTGAGTTACTTGCAGTCAATTGTTTTGTAAATTGTGTAGTTCTTGAGGAACTTTCTCTCCCAGAAAATTTAACAACACTTGAGGATGGATTCTTCAGCAATTGCCCAAAATTGAAAATAAAGTCACAGAATCCAAACATCATCATTTCTGGAAATCTTATGTTTATTGATTCAGGATCAACACTCTCAGGTTTCTTTGGGTCAGGGAAGGCAATGAATGTCACAATTCCAAGCAGCTGCACCAAGTTAGGCAAGAATGTTTTCATCCTGAAGAACCTTGACCAAGTTACATTCGAAGACAGTCCATACATGACAGTTGGTGCTAACGCTTTCGATGGCTCATCAGTCAAAAGTATCACATTCCCACGTGGCTTGACACAATTAGACAACTATGCAATGCGCAACTGCCAGTCACTGACGACAGTCAACTTCGATCCGAACTCTAATCTAAGCTCCATCCCAGACTACTGCTTCTTCAACGACAAGAAATTGAAGACCATCACACTCCCAATCTCAGTTCAGATTATCGGCCATTATGCATTCTCAGGATGCAGTTCTATCTCAGACATCGGCCTTTCAAACACTCAAATTTCGAGCATCAATTCTTATGCATTTTACCAGTCTTCATTGACTCTTGCAGTTCTTCCCAGCACGATCTCCTCCATCGGTATTCGCGCATTCCGCGAGAGTGATATCATTTCTTTTTCATGCTACTGCAACATTTCTCTTGAATGCTGCCACTCATGCAGCTGTCTCTCGTCTTTGACTCTGAGTGACAATGTTTTCATGATCGACGCAAATGCATTCGAGAACTGCATCAGTCTTGTTAGCTTCAAGCTCCCTCGCTCTGTTTCGCGCATCTCATCTGCCACATTCCGCGGCTGCTCGTCACTGAAATCGATTGACCTTCCGCTGAACTCTCTTTTGTCGAATGTTGATGCTGAGTGTTTCTTCGGTTGCATCAACCTCAAGAGCATCAATGTCGATTCAAATGACCGCAAACTTCGTTTTGAGAATGGCGCTCTTACCGACTATAACCAGACTAAACTTATTTCATTTCTTCCGTACAGCGAGATCCAGAACTTTGTCGTTCCAAGCGACACTGAATCCATTGGCCCATGTGCATTCATGGGTAGTGCATATCTCATGCGTGTTCTTTTCAATGGAATCAAGATCAAGTCCATTGGATACCGTGCATTCAAAGACTGTAAGCGCCTTAATCTCCTTTTCTTCTCATCAGACTCACTCTCTAATATTGGCAACGAAGCATTCGACGGATGTGTCAACCTTAATCGATGCGGCTCAATCCAGATTCCTTCGAGCAAGCAAAGCAAGTTCACCAATATAGGATTCAAGCCTATTGTTTTCTCACAGCTCTGTTCAGACAGCTACTACGTTTCATGCAAAGAATCTCCATACATCAACATCAAGTACATTTCTCCTTTTATTGTTTTATTCATAATCTAATAAAAACTATGTTCAACTCATTTAAACTCGAGTTCCAATTGTTAACAATAGCATTCGTTTAAAAAGTGACCCTAAGTTATCGTCGAGCGTGAAAGCTGAATTGAGAAATCTGGGAAAGTATGGGAGCAAACTTTACAAAAACGGATGATGAACGCTATCAAATATTTATTTGACAAAATTTTTAGATCCAAAGTTTACGTGTCAAAAACCTGTCATTCTCTAAATGCTTTCTATCTTTTTATGCTTTACATCATCAATTGTTACTCCTGGTAACGTTTCATCTGATGATTTCCCAAAGAAAATGGACGAATTCTATAATCTAACTAAAGGAAAGACTGTCAGCGGTGCAGCTGTTGCCATCTCGAAAGATGGAGAAAAAATTTTCGAGCAAAGCATTGGATTTGACAATCTTAAAACAAACCATTCAGCATCAAACGAAACCCTCTATGAATGGGGATCAATTACAAAAGTATTTACTCACGTCGCTATGTTTCAATTGTATGAAACCGGCAAAGTCAATTTAACAGAGGACATCGAAGTTTACTTAGGTAGCAAGTTCTTCTCACATAGAAAATACCCTGATAAAATTACAATTTTGAATCTCATGAATCACGATGCAGGCTGGGATGTAAATATTGAAGCACCAATAATACCAGGCAATAATAAGAGAGTTGACTTAGAGAAAACAGTAATAGAGAGCGAACCGAGAATATATTCCAGACCAGGCGAAAGAATTAGCTATTCAAACTATGGTGTCACTGTAGAAGGCTTAATTATCGAAAAAGTCAGTGGGCATAGCTATATTGACTATATTAAAACAAACATTTTAGATAAGTTAGGAATGAATAGAACATCAATCGATCCTGGAAGAAAAGACATCAGCCAAAGCTTGCTTGATAAGAAGGCTGTTGGTTATGAACCATTTGAAGGCAAACTCCGTGAAGTTGCAAATTATTCAGGATTATTATATCCAGCTGGTTCGCTTTTAGGACCAATTGGCGATCTTGCAATCTTCGCAAACGCTTTAACACCAGTTAAAGGCAAAAAGTGCCCATTATTCGAAAAAGATGAAACGTTAAATGAATTTTTCACAGTTTCTCGTAAAACATCAGATGGAGCTCCAGGAATTGCTCATGGTCTCTGGCAGGAATACTACACAAACAGAATCGTCGCATACGAGCATCCAGGAAGTACAGCTGGAATGACAGCGAGGTTATCTATCATACCAGAGCTCGGCTGGAATTTTGTCGCCGTTGCAAACTCACTCGGAGAATCATCCTTCTGCGAAACATTCCTTCGCGAGATCTGGGGCCTTTACTCACCATTGAACGAGACAAAGATTTCAAAAGATATTGTAGGAACATATCAGAGCAACAGAATCGTTCACAAAGGATACCTGAGCCATATCCACCTTCTTCAGACATCAGTAGTCACATTAGATGAAGAGAACAACCAGCTCCTTTTCGATGGAGTAGCATTCAATAGATCCGAAGCCAATCTTTATTCTAATGCAAATTCGATTCTCGCATTCCCACCATATAGATTATACCACCTCAACTTCCTTTACAACAACAAAGGTGAAGTTGATGGATTGTATACATACTGCATGGGATTCAGGAAAATGAAGGAAGGAGAAAATTACAGACTCGAATTATTCATGAAAATCATTGATATCTGCCCATTCCTTGCTATTTCTCCAGTCGTATTATTAATAATTGCCTGTGCTATCCTCAACAAGAGACTATTAAAGTCCAGGCACTTGAAGCACATGGTATTCATTATTATCTTGTGTGTCAGCTGCATCGCTGAGTCACTTGTTATGCGCTCAACAAGAGAAATCAAGTCTTATGTAAATCTCAGGCGTGAATTGCAACTTTATGTTATCATCCTAGACTGCGTTATCGGCATTCGTGTTTCCCTTATTTTGCTTATCCTCATCATGGCTATCATCGACTGCATCAAGCAGAAGAAGAGAGATGATGCCGAAAGCATGGTTTTGTTCGAACCATTCAACCAAAACGCTGATGAATCTAATTCTAGCAAGTTCAGCAGAATTAATGTTCGTAACTTATGTACAAACATTTTCGTTTACTGTGCAATTATCCTTTCATTCGCTATCTGTGCTCTTCTCGTCTGCAGTGGTGTTATTGTAGACATCTATCGATTGTAAGCAAGTAAAGTACTATTTATATGCATTCACATAAATACTGCATTATTTTTATCAATAAATATCAATTAATAATCGGCGGAAAAACCTGTCAACTTTGTCAAAAAGTCAATATTAGAAGCTATAACTTTGCATACAATATGTATACTAGGGGATGTATTATATATTCGAAAATGAAAGCAATATTACATTTAAATTCGAGAATAATTCGAATTTTTCTCATGATTCTTTGTAAACCATTATTTATATTATATATAATATTTATTCTAATAATAACTAATATTTACAGTGTTTAAACAAGTCAACATTACATACATAGTTCAAAAATGTTGAAATTCTTTCCATTGGAATTCCTTCTGTATTAAAGCTATATATACAACATGTTCATAAGTATCTAATCCCATAGTTAATGAACATATATAATTTTGTGAATTTTTGACATATGTTAGAAATTTGGTGTCAAAAAAATATTGGGGCCTCCCCCTTTGTTTTTGAAAGTATAGAAAATATGATCGGCAGGTAAATATGGAGGGAGATGTTTATAGTATTAATGATATATTGAATGATATCGATGCTGGCTCTGCAGCAGGGACTCTTACGAACATAGAGACTGAAATGGAGCACCAAGAATCTCCTGCTGCAATGTCTACTCTTTGGCTAGAAAAAGCAATTGTGTATCTTTCAATTGAACTCGTCAGAGAAGCGATTAAATGCTGTAAACGATCCCTCGAACTCGATGAGAACAATTTACTCGGTTATTTCGTGCTTGGTGTCTGTTATCTTTGGCGCGGAAACGAAAACACAGCGATGACCACATGGAAAACAGGCCTCACCAAGTCAGGTGTCATCTTATCACACATAGTAATTTCAGAAATAGTTCAAAATTGCACAGTACGAGAATATGTAAATTCACTTAAATTTAATGTTAAAGCTTTATTCGAATTTCACGATTACTTCAATCTAGACGCTATAAATACACCTTATGGATTCGATTTAGTTCTAAAATTCATTAAATCTCGAAATTATCAAATGGCTATTACTTATTTAAACATAATTTTAAACTCAAATCCATCAAATTATGATGCCATAAAATACAGAGGAATTGCCTATTGTCTTTCAAAACAATATATTCAAGCTATCAAAGATTTATCATCCGCATTATCAATGAAAGAAACAGATGAACTTTTAAGATACAGAGCAAACGCATATGCAATGACTAAAAACTATTTTCTCGCCATTCAAGACTTAACTTACGTTTTACAATATAATCCAACAGATTATGAATCATTGGCAACGCGTGGAACTCTTCAAATGTGGAGAGGATACTTCACGGCAGCAATGAGAGATTTTGAATCAATTCCTGAACAATGTTACACATCTTTTATTTATCTCGCTTATTCAGAAGCTTTATATGCTATTGGTGATTTATCATTAGCCGAGAATATTTTATTACGCGTTGAGCCAACGAATAACAAAAGAGCATTTTTAGAATATTTAATTTGTCAATCTCGAGGAGATCTTACAGGGGCTTTAAATGCTATGCTACAGATAACAGTGTCAACACAAAATGCGAGAATACTTCAAATAGCTGCGAAATTATTTTTTGATAATGGTGATTTGAAAAGTGCAATTGGAGCATATCGTGTTGCTCTTAAATTTACAACAAATCCAATAGAATATGTTTTAGGGCAAGCAGTTTGCTACTTCTGCATGATGGATTTTGAAAAAGCTTTAGAAACATGTAATCACTTTGCAAATCTTTGTTCGGATCCTCTACTTGAGCCGGATTTTTGTCATGATGATTTATCACCACTTGATACACCTTTGATCAGATTTTTATCAAGAAATGACCCGCAAAAAATAACAGAATATATTTCGCGAACTATTGACAGATTAAAATCAGTTATATATCATATTAACGACTCCTTGGAATCTATCAGTCCAACCCCTCCATTCAGATCTCCAAACACTCTCCCAGAACAGATTAAATTCGAATCAAAACGACTTGAAATTCTTAAAAACATTGCAGCAGAAGCAGACAAAATTGGGCAAAATATTTTAGTGAAAACATACGACAGATTTCCAGCTAAAAGGTTAATAAGAGCATTGGGACTATCAGCTTTGAGTCTTGCTGCTGCTATTAGAAGAGAAATGACTGCATCATCCAAATGTTCATGGAAAGATCCATTTGACACTGTTCTGACAATTTTAAATCTCGCTGATCCATTTGTTCTGCCAACGTGGTGTGATTGCCTTGTTATTTCCGGCCAGCCATTCAATGCTCCAAAATATGAGGTACATAAAGGTGAATGGACGAATCCACGATTCTGTCATTATTACAATGATGTTATTAAAAAGTTCAAAACTGTTCATGGATTTGAGATAAATAATTCGAGTGATATAATCAACGGTTTTGATCAGCCTGAATATATTATTGAAGGATCAATACCTGAGCACGAGAATATTCCAAGGCCATCAATATATTTCATTCCAAAAGTATTTGGCTTTGATATTTATTTGACGCCAAAAAGTGATACACAGTCAGCTTGGCAAACTGCCGTAATTTTTGACGAGAACTGGAAGAAGTTAATATCAGGTGATAATCCATATTCAGCGATCTCAAAGATGATCATGATGATATGGCTTACGAATCAGTTTACTTTTTATCAGAATGAAATCGGTCATGTTTTCTTGCACGCATATTCTATTGCTACATCATCCAGTTACCTAGATCCATTCATTGGCTCTCACAGAGATGCTTTTGCTCATCAACTTTTTGAACCTAGCTATCAGGACTTAATACAAGACGTCACAAAAGCTCTGGAAGCAGGCAAAGTTGAACCTAGAGTTCCATCAAACGCAATAAGTTTCTTCGATGTCGAATGTTCAGTTGGTGATTTACTCACTATCCTTAATTTATAATATTTGTTGTTTATAAATATATTATTTTCGTATATTTATTCTTATCACCAACTCTTATCACTTATTTTTACTATTATTATTCGGTTATAAATGTAGTGGTGACTTGTTTGCACGGTTATTGATAGCAACATCAGATTCATTAAGTACTCAATAGAGAAAATAATAAAA
Organism: Trichomonas gallinae; assembly: GCA_008369845.1. NCBI lineage: Eukaryota > Parabasalia > Trichomonadida > Trichomonadidae > Trichomonas > Trichomonas gallinae. Next base: position 38,953 of record MRSU01011447.1, read on the forward strand.
AATGATATTTAGAATTTTTGGCATTACATGTCAAATTTAAACTTTACTTGACAAATTTCTAAATTTCTTGCGTTACATGTCAAGTTATCATGATATTATAATTCTAAAATGAATTTGCACCATATTGAGAATATAGGTATATATGTCCATAGTGATAGATTTTCTAAAGATGCAACAGATTTTCTCACCACCAATTTTTTAAAAAACTCAACTATAATATTTTGACAATTTACAAAACACCTTATTGTCAGTTTTAACCACATCATAAAATTGAGATGAGTGATGAAAATAAGGATATCTATAAATTTTATGATGGCATTTTTAATAAATTTAGTCCAAAATGTTAACCTCAAATTTTACATCAAAGGGTTTAACAAGATAAATTAGGGGATGCCCGTGAAAAAATCAAATTTTTTTTAGATGAAGTCATCATCAATAAGAAACTTAGATGACTTCAATCCTATCATTAATGTTCTCATGGAGAATGATCTGACGATCAAACCATCGGCGGATATTTCACCAGAGATACACGAAATCATTCAAAAATTTGCAGAATCACTTTTAGATGAGTCGAATATTGAAGAAATCATTAAAAAGATCAAAAATGGTGTAAAAATAGACGAGTTAAAGAAAGAGTATCAGTTCGCTCCGCCTTTAAATTATCAAGAACTCGAAAAAATCATTAATTATGTACCACCTGATAATAGAACACTTCTTTACGTCGCATACAATAAAATGAAATCTGCTGCAATGTGGATTTTCGCTGATGATTCTTATCATACTGAATTATATTTCAATATCTTACTTAAATCAATTGCTGACATTGATCAAATCATTTATAGGTATCTTGCAACTGATTTATTTGTGTTTTATTGCGCTCACATCTTTCATTTACTCGAAGATAATTTAACATCAGAAACAAAAGATTTAATTGCTTTGTTCGTCGATGAAAGAAGAACAAGAATAGCCAAGCTATGTTCTGAATCATACTTATCATATTACGACGGATTTATTAAATTTATTTTCAAAAACATTGAGATTACACAGCTTTATCCATTTATTCAGACATTTATTGATTTGTACGATGAAAAAACATCAGTTCATGTTAATTTGCACGCAATTTCAGCTCATTTCAAATATTTCTTGTCAAAATTCAACAAAAGCTTGGAATCACAGAAATTTTGTCTTTGCATCCTAGAGTTCTATGAAGTTTACGGTAAATATTCAGAGCTTACCCGTGAAGATTCCAATTTAATTTATCAAATTATTACTAAATCAGTAAATATTAATGATCCAGGCTATCACATATTCGAATCTTTGACAAATATAATCATTGGTGAACCAGGAAGAACAAGCATCAAGAATGCGAACATTGTTTTTAATTTCTTGAAAATTTTCATGCATTCTGAGCAATGTTCTGAAGCATTTTCGTATATCATCAACTTATGCGACACAAACATAAGCAATGTCTTTATTTTAGGCAAGTATGAAATAGATTACGATTTGGTCAATTTAATTTCTGAAAATGAAGATGATCAACGCATGATTCCAGTTATTGGTCTATCATTGCAGCTTGTTTCGAATATTGCTCAGTTTTCTTCCACTCCAAAAGTTGTTTCGAAATTATTATCTTTGCTGAAGCCAATGAATGGAGTTTTATCAACTCTTCATGCCACTTATGTCGTAACACTCTTTAATCTCGTCACATTAAGCATGAAATCGCCTCCTTCAGTTTTACCAATTGGCGAAGGAAAACCAACGATTTTCGTCGAAGAAATCGACACCAATGCAATATATGATCACATATATTTTGGTTTCTGGCTCTATGTCCTCAAAAACACGAAAAATCTCACTTCACCTTTAATTAAAATCTACGACAACAAAGATAAGTCATATATATTCAACTTAGTCGACAACCAAATCGAATTACGCGTACCAGAGAACCAAGAACGCTTTTTGTTCTCAGATAAAATACCATATGACAGATGGTCTTTTATTTTAGTCGGTTTTACACGCGATACTTCCATTTTAGATGTAGTTTTATACATTGACGACGTCAAATCTCAAGAAACCGCAACAATCGAAAATTTGAGATTAGGCAGATCATCACAAGTCATGCTTCAAATCGGCTCAAACCAGACAGGAAGAAGCTACATGGGTCCAATCGGCATGTTCAATAGAATAGAAGACGCTTTGGCGATGTACACAATCGGCCCGAGATTATTCGATCGCGACGCAATTTTGTATGTTACTCCACAAGTTATTGAAGGTGAACTGAACATTTTACAAAGATCGAATTGTAACATTTCCGCTGAATTAAAAGGCGAACATTATCCAGTTCCAACGACATTCTTTGATATTTTAACGAGAAACTTTATGATGGAGAACTTAATTCCATTATTCAGGACTTTAGACATGAAATTAGTCAACGGCGACACTGTTCCACCTTTTTGCGGTGCTGTCGTTGACATTATTATTGACTCTCTTTCTTCATCGAAATTCACCGAGGAAGAGTTCATTACTCATCACGGCTTTGAAGTCATCGGACATTGTCTGGCAATCTCAGAACAAAGAAATCTCACATATCATCAGTTCCAGAAATTCTATTTCGTTTTTATCACTTCTAAAAATGATAGATTGAGGAGAGTCATTTTGAAGAACATTTTGCTTAACCCAGACATATGGGTTCACGCATCAGACGATGACCAGAAGTTAATCGCGAAAGACTGGGGAATTAATTTGTACGAGAAAAATTATCAAATCTGCAGAGAAATTTGCGATTTTGACACTTTGCTTATGTATCTACGCGTTTATTATTGGTACGAACCAGTTGAGCAGGACGTTGCTCTTTGCACATCATTATCGAAATATCCAAGAACACCAGACATGTCAGTCAAAGACATCAGAGATGAAATTATTTACATTTTGACAATGTTGGCCAAAAAACATTTCACAGAAGAAAACTTGAAATCAATTTTGGCACACGCAGTCGGCTGCAAAGATCCTCAGCAGACCATTGATTTATTGTTTTTGATCAAAGTCTTGATTGTCTCCGAAGAGCAGCCATTTAACAAAGTCGAAAGTGCTTGGTCTTATTTCAACGTTTTGCATCATTTGGTTAATAACGATAATGAAGAATTAAGTTTCGCAGGAATTGAAACAATCGCTGCTTTGCATTTATTGGAGCATTTCTCGACAATTCCTGTCAAATATCACGTTGGTGTTTTGATTGAAGAGTTGCCTTTGTCAAGTTTGTCGATTGAATATTTCGCAAAATTAATTCCTTTGATCAACAAATATCCCGATTTCTATCCATTATGCTTCTACTACGTTTTGCACGAAGGAGAGAAAACAGGAGATGCTTTGCTGCAATACATCAAGATCAACAGCCAATTCGCTAAAAAGAGGACATGGGCTTTTTGGCCGATATTAACTGCCTTGACATTCGGAGGCGAGTTGATGGAAGGCATCATGGAATTTTTGGCAAAATGCTCAAATGAACATTGGCGAACAACATTTTCGTTAATCCAAGTCATCGCTGAAGCTTTAGGTGTTGACGATGAAAGGCCTAAATCAGTTTACATGCATTCATTGACAAAATCACTGTTGGATCAGCCTTTGTTGAGCTTCGAATATCTCCATGATTTCTTCGATCTCGTGATTTTCCACTTATTCTTCAGGCACAAAGAAGTCAAGAAGCCAATGCTTGAAAATCTCCTTTTGGAAATCGATCCTTCACTTGAAGTTTTGTCTGAGAGCTGTGAAGCTTTCTCGCAACAGTCTTTAACTGATTTCTCAGAAAGCGAAGACAGAGTTTTGAAGAATTTCAACAGAAGAGAATTCATGGAAAAATTAGATAAAGTCGTAATCGACAACGAATACAATTTCGGTTTGAACATGGACAAAGACGGAAAATGGTTGGACGCTGATTTCGCTTTGGATGTAATCAAGCAAGCAAGAAGAACAAGAGTCCAAACATATCATAACTTTTCATGCATGTTGGCATCATTTGCATTGAAAGAGAGAAAAGAAGAGGCGAGAGAAGCAATCAAAGATTTGCTGGATGACAACGTCGCTGAGCAAATTTTCATTGACATGATGATGCAGGAAAGGTCTGATCACACAGATTGCTACGAGAGAATTATAAGAGATTGCACAGAACACAATGATACAATCGTCAGTTACACGAAAGAAGTCATAGACAAAATCAAACATTACATTGAAAAAGTCATGAATGGAGTTTCAACATTGATAGAAAACACAGATAATTCGATTTTCTCAGACATGAGATTCTCCATTCGCAACTTCATCGCTGATGTTTCTTTGATGCACAATTTCTGCAACAAGAAATGCGAAGCGATTGAACATTCATTTACTGCACCTTCCGGTCCATGGTTCACGCCTAAAGACAAGAAACAGAAAATGTTGTCAATGTATAACTGTTACGAAAACATTCCGATGAAGATGATCGAATATGACGAGCTTCCTGATATGGAAGACACTGTCGAATACTTAAAGAACAAATACACATTGTTCGAGTTGATGAAGATCCCAGATTTTTGCGAGATTTCTTTCGAAATGGAAAATGATAACCAGAAAATCGTTTTGACATGCGACAGAATCGAAATAACAGGAACAACGAGCGCTAAATTGTTCGTTTACACAGATTGCATTGAAATCTTCAACAAGAAGAAGATGATTCACATTGATGCGAGAAACATTAAGCAAATCATGTTCAGAATGATCAGGCATCTACCAACAGGCCTTGAAATTTTCACCATTTCAAATGAAAGCTATTTGCTGAATCTCGACAGATTCAACTCATTGACTTTGTTGACAGGCATCAAATCATTGGATGAATACAACCACATCGAAATACAGACTAAGATGCCTAAAGAATACTTGGAGTCAAAGAATATTACTGAGAAATGGGTGAAACACGAAATAACAAACTTCGAGTACATCATGGAATTAAACAACATAAGTGGCCGTTCATTCAATGATTTATCTAATTATCCAGTAATTCCGAATTTCTTAGAGTTGGATCACAACTACAAAGTCGTCATCAGAGATTTCAGTGACATTTCAAATTATGACTTATCATCGCAAAACATGATGAAATTATTGTCATTCGTTGAACCATTTAAGACATATTGCAACAAACCAGTTGAATTATTAGAAGCCCTCAAGTCTGAAGTTTATGTGCCCGAATATTTCGTTGACATTGATTTGTTCCATGGTGTTGAGCTTCCTTTCGGTTTCAAGAGCAGCGAAGAGTTAATAACCTTCATTTTCGAGGCATTCGAGAATTTCGTTGTCAGCGAAAAATTGCCTGCTTTCATTGACAACTTCTTCGGCATCAACCAGAGCAAATTCAAATTCGTCAACGAAAATATTTGGTCTAAAGGTTCATCAACGGACATTGATTACTTCATGTCTGTCGTCAACAAGATAAACGACGAAGGTCAGCTTCCAGCAAGATTGTTTGAAATGAGCCACGTCACTCGTTATCCAATCAACGTTTTAGGCAGCCCGAAGCTTAACCTCAATGACATTGAAATTATTATTGACGAAGATAACACAGACACGATATTGTGCAAGACAAGAATAGATGATGAATCAATTGTTTATGGAACCAAAGATGGATATGTCGTGAGGACAAATCCAGACATAAGAATCAAGATCTCAGAAGAATCAATTGTTTCTATTCATTGTGATAAGAATTTGATCGCTTGCGGTTGCACGGATGGAAAGTTCAAAGTTTTGTACACGAAATCATTGGAGTATTACACGCACTTCCCATTCTTCACGTCAACTGTCAGCATCGTGAAAATCAGCGAAAGATTTGGCTTGGTTTACGGATCAACTGACGAATTCATCTTCATTTACAGTCTCGCTGAAAAGAAGCAGATTTTGTGCCTCGAGACACACAAGAATGCAATATCTGTGTGCGTTTCGAACATATATGGAATTGTCTGCTTCTCTTTCGGTAATGATATTTTCACATTTAGTATCAACGGCGAAAAACTTTCGAGCAGAAACTTCGACATGAACATTACAAAGCTCGAATTTGTTATTGAGCACCAAAAGGAGATGCTTATGATCACAGATGGATCACACTTCCAATATATTGATCCTGTTGTCATGATGATTCCATCGAAATAAGAAATTATTTTATTGTATCTTTTTTATTTGTTAAAACATTTATTTAATTTTGAATTATATTACAAATCTTTTAATTTTGTCCAAATCTTTTATTGCCTGATATAGAAATGGAAAAAGCAAATTCCATTATGATCAGCCTAATACTAGGTCACCAATATTAAACATGAGTAAATTAGTTATTTAATGGGAATTTCCCTGATATATTGGATATATTCGCACATAAATGAAATATTGATATAATTGAATTTTGGATATTATTTCTTCTTTTCTATATCAATTTATTCAGTATGAATTTGTTATCATTTTGTATATTTTAAAAAGCTTTAAATCGCTTTTGTTTTTAAAAAAAAATTAAAAAATTAATAAAATTTAAGCATGTGGCGGTCATACGCAAAAAACGTTATTGAGGTGAAAAATAGGCGAAAAATCGCGATTTGATTAAACTGACGTTATATATTGTTTTGATCAAGAATAACGAATATATAATCTGTATAACTTCTAAAATTATATTAAATTTTTCAAGTTTTCATTTAATCTCAAAAATATTGTGTAATTTACCTAAATGTCGTGTTTGGAATATTTGATTTGGACGATATTAAGGCAAAGATTAAATATTCCAAACTGCTCTATGAGATATGATTTAAAACATAGTTTCTAATATCAAAAAAGAGTACCTTTTTTTTTATAATTTTCATTACATAATCTTGCTCAAATTATAATACGGTTTATTCATAAGATCATCTATACATAAATATATTTATGTGGCACCAGCGTTGATGAGAATGTCGCGAATTTTGTAGAAATCCTTAGACTTTGCGATGTCTAATGGTGTTCTGTTTTGATTGTCTTTTTCATTGAGTTTAGCACCACGTTTAATGAGATACTCAACACTTTCTACGCCACCTTGATCAACAGTCCGATGTAGTGGAGTGAATCCATTCCATCCTCGTTCATTGATATCCAAACCTTGAGATAGGAGATATTCAATGATAGCGACATGATTTCCTCGAGCTGCACCATGAAGGCTTGTATAACCATTAATATTTGACTTCCACTTAATGTCGCAGCCACTTGATTGGAGAAATTTGAGTACTTCAAGATGGCCTTTCAATGCTGCAAGATATGAACTGTTTGAATTATGATTTGTTTTTGAGTTTACATCACAGCCAATAGAAACAAGATATTTCACTGTGTCAAGATGCCCATTTTCAGATGCACGAATAATTGCACGGAATCCATCAGATTTATTATTCCATTCTTTGTCGAATCCTGCTGAAATGAGATAGCGAACAACATCTGTCTTTCCACTGCGTGAAGCCTCTAATAGAGCATTGTTTCGATATTTATTAACTGCATCTTTGCCACAACCTCCTTCGATAAGACTCTGAACAAGGCCGAGATTTCCATCGTAAGATGTTTTTAACAAAACTGTGTTTTCAATTGTATCTTTAACTTCACTAAGGCCAAGTTTGCAACATATTTTGATGAGATCTTTGTCACCTTTAGATGAAAATCGCTTGAGCAAAGAGTAGACTTTATTAAAGTCTGTTTCCCTAATAATTTCGATGGATGAAATTTTTGAAGAAAGTCGGCTGTTTTCGACTTTAATATTTGATATCTCTTGTTTGAGTGTTGCAACATCTTTGTTGAGCTTAAATGCTTCGTTTTGTACATTTCTCTTCTCAGCTGTTAATGAATCACATTCTTCGGTAAGGTTGGAAACCTCAGTTTCAAGGGTATTGATGGTATTTGATAGTACTTCCTTAAGATTTGCGATTTCTTTCTTGAATCTTGTGTTATCTTTTTGAAGAATGGAGTTTTCTTCGCAGATAATGTTAACAAAATTGTAGATATGCTTAAGTGGCCTAAATTTGAGCGCTTTGTACGCTGATTGAATGAAATCGAAAAATTTATTGATTTCTTCTTCACTTTTTGAGTCAAAATGGACGTTCATTGACTTAAATATTTGGGTCATGTCTTGCAAATTGAATTTTCTCGACTTCATTCCGTCAAAAATGTAAGTTCCTTGATTTGCATCAAGATCTGCTGCTTTAACTACGCCAAGCATTGAATCGAAGTCTTCGTAGACACCAAAGAAAGTGTCATTAGCGATGGTCTCGCCTACAGTCTTTGCACATTCCTCGTAGTCGAGTTCAAGTGTCATTTTAAAAAAATGTTGTCTTTTTTTTTGAATTAACCTTATTCATCAACAATGGTTTTCTCAACTTAGGGATACATTTTTGGGATCTTCTCTATCAGTAAAACAACAAAATTCGTTTAAAAGCAAAATAATTTTTAAAATATGATTTAAAATTGCAATTTTCTCAAGATAGATACCATTATCGCAATAACTTATGTTACACTAAATACTGAGCCTACATTTAGTTAAGTTTGATAATTTGATTTGAAAGAAATGCTGCAACTCTTTAACTTGTTTATCGAGAGAAGAGTCATTAAGCAAAAGTCCCATGTGATGTTACCATATAGATCGCATTATGATAGTGATATAATATGAGACATAAACTAGTAGAATAATACACAAACTGGAGCAACTATTGATACTCGAGAAGAAAAATAATTTGTTTTAATAAGATCGAATTGACATGGAAAATCTAATCGACCAGGTGTATCAACAACAAATATGAAAAAACTGGCATTTTTAACAATATTCATATTTTAACCTTATTTGCAATATAAATTGAAAAATAATATATATAACATTTATATTTAATATATAAAATATATAATAGCAAGGTATAAATGATATCATTTTTGGCTCGATTTGATGAAGCATTATGATAAAAAACAGAGATGAAATCTTATAAAATGTCCCCCGGAGGTTTGTACGTTATAAAAAAGCTCACTTTTTCGGCCTCGGTCATGGTTATCGCCGCTGTTCTCAA
>MRSU01011448.1:0-16652 GCA_008369845.1 Trichomonas gallinae
GAAACCGGATTTGAACCGATGCGGGTGAACCCATGGGGTTTCGAATCCCACGCCTTAACCACTCGGCCATTCTGCCCTACGAATTATGTAATATAGTTGTATTCTTCACATTAACCATAAAATACTCATTCTAGTATCTGGAAATTATATCCAATTTCGGACTGTGAGTAAACTGAAAAATGCTTTAATTATTATATGTCGCCTATATCTGAAAAATAAGCTTCCGATATTATGATGCCTTATATCAATCTCAAAAAATACTGTTTTCGATTATCACAATCTAAATCTATATGATATGTGATTAGTATTACATATTCGCAATGTCCCCATATCTTAATTCTCTATAATTGAATTTTAATAAAAATAATATCTACAAAATTCGCATTTTTCCGTGTAAAATCGTAATAAAATCTTTAGTAAAAGCTATATATGCTAAAATTACGCACAAAAAAGTGAAAGTAGCGGTTACGAATTGACAAGTTTACAAAGATATAAGAATGTACGACGGAACTTTGAACTCGAACTCTCAGTCTCTTCTCGACAACGAACAGCCAAAGTCCAAGTATTCTAAGCTAAAGATCGGACTCATTATATGCAACGTCCTTGCTTTCATTGTTCTTCTTTTCGTCACAATTTATTCATACAAAGTTCACCACGATGCCCAACAACCACGTAAATCACCTCTTGACTTAGTAGCTGAGAAATTCTACGATGCTCTCCCAGAATCTCTTCTTCCAGACTCTTTCGCAGTCGATAAAATTTACAGAAACCCAGCAACTGATCAAAAATCTCGTGGTACATGCTGGGCATGGTCAACACTCTATGTCCTTGAAACACAGTACCGCGCTCAAGGCATCAGACAAGGTTACTTGAAGGAAAATGAATACGTCAAGTTCTCAATGCAAGCATTTGGCGCATTCCTTGGTAACTACTGCATTAAGCACCCAGAAATCAAGGAGTGCCACTATGGCAACTTCCTTAATGGACCTGACAGCAAATCAACAGATGATGGCCAAGTTGAAGGATTATGGTATTACTTGAAGGATGTTGAAGAGTTACACAAGGCTATTGTCCCAGATGCTGTCTGCGCCTACGTCCCAACAGGAAGCCCAGAAACAGATTTCCGCTGCGACAACCTCTCAGAGGCTCTCAAGTCTAATCCAATCGAATTCAAGATTAAAAACTTCGAAACAGCTTATGACACTCGCCACATCAAGCAAATGTTATACACAAAGCAGAGACCACTCGGCATTGGCATTCCTCTTGGCACAATCAACTACTACGTTAGATGCTCCGATCCAATCTACGCTGATCTTAAGCAGTGCAAGGAGAAGCAATTCCTCTGCCCAAGATCACAGAACGAGTCTGAATATTGCGCTAAGATGAACTTCTACGGATACACAGCTGATGGTACATTCGTCTCAATCGACAAGGCCATCCGCCAGAACTCAATCGGTGGACATGCTATGAATGTCGTCGGCTACAACGATAACTGGCGCTACAACAACAGATTCTCATCAGACATGTCCGTCCAGAACAGCAAGGGCTGCTTCATCCTCCACAACTCATGGAGCACAGGTGGCCACTCTATTGATTACTTGATGGGCCGCCGCACAATGGAGAACGAGCAGACACAGTGCCCTAACCATCGCGCTCCAGAGACATGGATCCCAGCCACACTCGACTGCATCAAGAAGAACAAGAATGACGTCAAGAAGTGCTCCACAGACATCCAGCGTGTCCGCGGCAAAGGCCTCGCCATCGGCGCAGACCTCCTCAACTGCACATGGAACAAAGGTGACGAAAACAATGTTCGCCACTGCCCAGTCAATCACTCGTTCGTTCTCAAGCGTCTTCCAGACCGCGATGATGTCGATGTTTATGAGCTCCCGAACGGCCTCCATTCTATCGGCGTTATCACATGGAGCGACGACCAGCCGGAGCCAGTCGAGACAAGAATCGAGACTGTTCCATTCTGGGCACTCCATACAATCCTCAAGCCAGTCGGCGAAATTGCAGAACAGAACCCACAGGAGTGTGGCTTCTACGCCCTTCCTTACCAGTCTGTTGAGAACATGAGAAGGAGAGCCTACGACCTCTTCGACAACTTCAAGGTCTCCGATATTGAAGTAGAGTTCGCTTCTCACTCTTACGCTAGAAGCCCAGACTCTAAGAATTACGACACATCATACCTCAAGGCGTCCACATACACACAGGAAGATACTGTCTTTGATGGCGCCATCCCATTCAACCTCGTCTATTAAGTTCTTTAAAGAAAAGATATATCAATAAGTTAATTCAAACAAACTAATTTTTTATTATAAAGCACATTAATAATAATATTATAGCTATAATAATATTTCTCAATATTATAAACATCGAATTTTACAGAAGATGTATTTGGTAAAGTGACATTAAATGGATATATTCTATTATTATACAAAAATATACTGAAAAGTAAATCAAAATTGCGATCAATTGAATTTCAAAAGATTTTTTGATTCTTAATCATTTCAAATTTTTCTTCTTGTCCTCCTTTCAATAGAATATATAATGAGATTTAATGAAATAAATGATTTATGAATTTGATTTAAAGATATTTTGCTAAAGATTATTGAATATATAGTTATCTATATTTGATGTGATATATAATCCAATCTGATATTGTTTAAATAATAATGTAAATGAATTATTTTTTTAATTTTGTCAATTATTAAGCCTATCATGAGATTTATAAATAACTGATTTTATATTGGCAAATTGATTAATCAATGAAGCATTCTGATCAATGTTGAAAAATATCAAGATATTAAATCAAGATATTAAAATAATGATTTCATTCAATGCATTAGCTATTTTGTGACGTTTTATAATCAATGATGAGCTATAAAATAGTTTTGATGATATTATTTTTAATTTGCAATATCATCAGTGAATTAAATGCTAAAATACGAATAAAGTTGCTGATATGTACTGCGTATGGAGCATTAAAATGTTGGTTATTAGTGTCAATCTTTCATTTTATATGAATAACCAGAAAAATAAAGATTTTTTCATCCTCAAAACTCAGAAAAAATCTCAAGATCCTTATCTGACACAAAAGAGAACGAATACTGAAAATAGCAAAATAGCAAAGAGCATCAACAAATATATCGAATATTAGCAAAAACACTGGCTAAACACGAAAAAAATTGAAATCATCGATATTCAAATTTTGGAATAATGTCAAATCAGTTTTGAAAGAACGGTTTTCGAACATCACTATACTGAGCCATAAAAGTACCAAACGATCAACCAAATTTTTCATAAAAAATCTCAAAAAGAAAATCAAAATATTTCATCGATATTGTTTTGGTGATGCGTTTATTAGTTTTTCGATTTGTCTGAAATGTTTTACTTTGAGAGGATAATTATCGTATGATTTTATAATTTTGAATAAGTTTTCATTTTATTTGTTATTCCGCAGTTAACAATATCATGAATTATAATTTTTGATCTTGTTTTTTTTTGCGAAAAAAATTGTACTCTCATTAATTTTTGAAGACAACGATCAATTTTTTGAAAAAAATTGGACACTTATAACTATCATATTATATTATATTATTCTTCATTATAATCAGAATAATAATGATTTTTTTATTTTTTGAATTTTTTGTTTCAGTTCACTTTCATTTTACAGAATTGGAACCACAAGTTGACGAGCAGCCTGCTATTGAGCTGGAAAGTCCAGCAATACCATCTTCTATAGATACTTGCGAAAATATTCCTTCAACAATTTTCTACAGATCTTTCGGCATCAAAAGAAACTTACCTGTCGATATCAGAACGAACAAAATTGATAAATCACTCCTCCCTGATACAGATAATGCAGATATAAAGCAAGGAGCTGATTTGGGCATGTTTGACGGAGTTTTTATCAGGTGCGTTTTAAATATCATTTCAGTCGTATATTACTTAAGATTAGGTTGGATTGTAGGCAACTGCGGCCTTTTATTGACATTCGTGATGATCATTGTTTCATCTTTAGCTACAATCTTCACGACACTCAGCCTTTCAGCGATTGTAACAAACGGAAGAATCAAAGGTGGTGGTGTTTATTACTGCATATCAAGATCGTTAGGTCCAGACTTTGGTGGAACTATTGGAGTTGTTTTCTCTTTGGCCACAATGTTCACAGGTGTCTTGAACTTGTTCGGTTTCATAGAAACACTCGAGCTCATCATCCCTCATCCTATAACTAAAGACGGAAAATGGGATATCGAAGTCGTAGGAATTGCTTTGGCAACGCTTGCTTTGATTGTCATTTGCATTTCTTTGTCATTCGAGTCTATCCTGCAATGGGTCTTATTCGTTGTCATTTGCGTCTCAGTTGTTTGCATATTGATTGGCTTCGCTATTCCAGGAAAACCAAAATGGGAAACATCGAACATCAAGAATAATTTGTTCCCAAAATATCAGCCTGGAAACTCTTTTTGGTCGATTTTCGCTATATATTTCCCGGCGCAAACAGGCATCATGTGTGGTGCAAACATATCTGGTGACCTCAAAGATCCAAACAGATCCATTCCTATTGGTACATTGCTAGCTATTATAGCAACATCAACAGTTTACTTGATTTCCGCAACAATTTTGGCATCATCAGCAGACAGAGCAACATTACAAAACAACTACGCACAGCTCGCTGAAGTTTGCGCGTGGAATTGGATCATCTACATTGGCTTGCTTTGTGCCTCAGTTTCCAGCGTGCTGAGCTCAATGGTTGGAGCTCCAAAGACATTCCAAGCTCTCTGCAAAGACAAAATTCTTCCAAAATGTTTCAGCATCTTCGCTTGGGGCAAGAAGAAGTCTGGTGACCCAATTTTCGGCTTCATATTGGATTGGGCAATGGTTGTCATCTGCACATTCGTTTTCAAGAACTTGAACGCAATTGGTCCATTCATTTCATCACTTTTCTTGATTTCTTACGGCATCGTATCATTTTCAAGCTTAGTTTGCAAACTCTCTCACGCTCCTTCATGGAGGCCAAGCTGGAAGTATTATCACCCAATCACAGCTATTCTTGGTGCGCTAATGTGTTTCGCATCTGTCTTCTTGATCGACTGGATTTTTGGATTAATTTCTGCTATCATTGTTTTCATCATTTTCGGTTATTTCCATTGGCACGAAGGATCTAATTCCAAGTGGGGTGAATTCCCTCAGTCCATGCTGATGTCGGATACAGTCAACAAGATCGCCAAACTGCAAGAGTATGAACCGAATGTTAAGAGTTTTAGACCAATTATCGAATTTTTGATAGAAAGAGATCCAAATGAGAACAAATACATCAGAAATGGTCTCCCATTCAACCATGCCGCTCGATCTGCTTCATCATTTTTATATTTGTCGACATTTGGCAACAATGAAGGAAAAGAGCTTGCTAAAGATGATAACTTTGATGCAATGATCATGTACAAAGATTGGAAAGACTTAGAAATCGAAAGAATTCCGCCATTAATCGTATCAACAGGACTTGGCAAATTATCGCCGAACATTATCGCTACATCCATTACACCGAAGTTCTTGAGCAATCCAAAGAGCTTTGATTTCATTGGTGCTGCATTCGATGCAAATCTCGGCGTTTGTCTTTCAAGAAACTTTGAAAGCATTGATCCAACGCTGGAGCAGACTTGGCCAATCGATGTCTGGTGGCTCTCAGATGATGGTGGCTTAATTTTGTTAATCGGTTTGTTAATTCAGGAACACAGAGCATGGTCAAAATGTCCACTAAGAGTCATAACTGTTACAGCTAAAAATGAAAGCCTCAACGAAATACAGATCAAAATCTCGAAATTACTTCACTTGTTCAGAATTAAGGCAGAAGTCATGGTTATACGTGGAATAGATGAATCTCCAAGTGTAGACAGCATGAGCAAATGGAGAGAACACAACATAGAAAATAATGATCCAAATCAAATGAAGAAAGTTGAAACATTCTTACGATTAAGAGACATGATACTTGAAGTCAGCGCAAAGTCGTCGATAATTCTTTGTTCTATGCCAATTCCTCGAGCAGCTCAAGATCCAAAGATTTGGTTAGGAACAATTGATGTTGTCTCTGACCTCATGCCTCCATTCATCTGGATACATGGTAATGGTGAGAATGTTATCACTTTTATGACTTAATTTTTTGTTTTGTAAAATTTTGTTTCAGAAAATTTATTATTTGCTTTTTCGGATCAATCTATTCAACTATTTAGATCACATGCTTTTGATATATAATGTGTTTGTAGATATTAGACGAGAAATATTCCGAAGAAAAAAAATAATAATTGATTTGAAGAGTAGAATTGATTCGTACAATACATTTCTATAACATTAAGATATTTTCAATTCAAAATGATGAAAACTCGGGAAAAGGTTGCTGATCAATAACAAATAAAAGAATAAGATTAAATTCTTTGGCTATATAGATAGACAAAATTGTGTTTATGATTCATTAATACTGTTTACAAGTTCTAAATCCTTTGTAGACTTGAATTTTTTTTCATATAATATTAAAGATTCAATTGGTCACTACAATCTTGCATCATTACCTAAACTATCGTACAAAATACCTGAATTGAGGTATTGTAGATGCCTATATTAGTTATTATAATTCGATAAATTTCAATAAAAATGAAAAAATATCGATTATTCATGGAATTCTTTCATTAAAATGTTTGCTGTGCATGAAAACACCAATTATCTGAACAGCAATATATATCCTATTGTCTTAGAAAGATGAGAAAAAAAAAGTTGATGAACTGAAAAAATCTGACATTTTACAACTATAGAAATTGGATTATCGCTGTTGCCCGCATTTCTATTATCAATAATGCATAGAGAAGCTATAAAACTATCACAAATCTTCCCATTTTCACAGGCTGTCGAGAAAAAGTGATTTTTTGATAAAATTAACCTCATTGTCAAAAAATTTTCGATATCCAAAAAAAATTTCATCGAATCCTGACCCTCCCGCTGAATCCACCAGCGTAAACATCGCTGGGTGGCTCAAGAAGAAGGGCAAGCTGCTAGGATTGTGGTCTGACTATTATGTCGAACTTCATCAAACAGATTTATACATAAGGAAAGATGATAAAGCCGAAAAAATCAATCACCACTATGTGATTACTACAGATACTCGAATTAGACTCAATCAGGACTCTAAAACACCATATTTAGAGTTAAAATTACCAGATACACGTCCAATATGTCTTACTGCTCCAGATTACAATACTCTCGCGAATTGGCTGATGGCGCTGAGATCAGCTGCCTTCGAATCTTCTCGACTTTCCATGGCTTCTTTCGACGTTATTGCAGTAATCGGCCGCGGATTCTACGGCAAGGTCATGCTGGTCAAAAACAAGCAGACTAATGAGTATTATGCACTAAAAACAGTCAAAAAGGAAAGATTAGTGAAAGGTCATCAAATTCATACAATTCTCAGTGAAAGAAACATTTTGGCGAAAGCAAGGCACCAATTTATCGTAAGTTTATGCTTCGCTTGGCAAACCGCCAGCAAGTTTTATATCGGTCTCGAATATGTGCCGGGAGGAGATATGATCGGTTTGCTAAATAGAAAGAAAGAGATTCCAATACAAGATATAAGAATATACGCCATAGAGCTTGCTATTGCGATAGAACATATCCACTCTATTGGCGTAGTTTTTCGAGATTTGAAACCTGAAAATGTTCTTATTGCACAAGATGGGCATTTGAAACTAACTGACTTTGGTTTAGCCAAAGATATATCAGAAACTAACTGTACATCGACATTTTGCGGAACTGCAGAATTTATGGCGCCAGAAATCGTTTTAAATCATCCTTACTCATACCAGGTTGATTGGTGGGCCTATGGTATCATAATTTACCAGCTATTGTTCGGCAATACACCGTTTTATTCCGAGAAACGCGATTCAATGATGTCTAAGATTAAATACGCAGATCCACCATATCCAGATAGCGCAGAACCATCTCAAATAGACTTTCTCAATCATTTTTTAGTCAAAAATCCGAATTTGCGAAAAACATTCAAAGACGTTGAAAATCATCCATTTTTCGGAGGTTTAACGCGTGATGAGATTTTAGTCAAGAAGTATACGCCATCTTTCATACCCGTTGCAAGAGAATACATTTCTACAGAATATTTCGATGATCAATTCACCAAAGAAACGCCAATTGACAGCACAGCCACTCCAATGCTCGGCTCTGATAACGTATTTAACGGATTTTCATATGTTGTTGAAGAACATTTTGAACTCTCCGATTGATTTAATTGCGTATTTGTTTAATTTATATATAACTAAATCATATATGTACATTCCATGAAAATTAGATGATTTTAGGCCTTCTTTCTCGAAATATTATTTCCAAATAATATTTTATCCATTTTTAATTAATGAAACAGATTTTATCATGAATTAAATGGTACAAAGAAAGCTAGTTTAAAAGAACTAAATTGATAAAACTAATATTTAAATTATGCATTCAAAAATCAACAGATATCTATAATATAATTAAAAAAAATATTAACAAGGAAAAATTAGAAAGAATTTCATAATGATGAGATTCAAACTCAATGAAATTTAATTTCGAAAAAATTAATTAACAACGAAATAATAGAGAAAAAGAAAGAAAGATAAGATAACAAAACTGTATAGAAAGACTTTATAACAAGAATTTAAGAGAAAGCCACGACTAGATCTGCGATTAAAATTCCTCCGTGAATAATCCATTTCATCAAAGTTGGAGAAGTGAAGAAACTCAGCAATCCACCAGCCATGCTAGCCATAACCCAGATTCCCCATAACGCTCCCATCAATGCAAGCATTCCGAAGGTGACTAAGAAGTAAATCGGCGGAGATTTATCGGATCCATTTCCAACAGCACTCGCGATGAAATAGTATGGATAGGACATGCCCATGATGTGGATAGACTCACTCATCATCGCCGACAAGTCGAAGTAGATTCTGTGCTTTGTGATAGTTCCCCAGAAGAAAACAGCGAAAGTCGTCTTGCCGTAATAGAAGAAGAAAGGAATCAAGTAGTGCATGAAGTGAACTATTAAAACATTCAGCTGCATCCTTGTAGAGCAAAAATTGAACCTCCACATGAAATACAGAGGTCCTGCGAAGAAAGCGATGAACCAGTCAGCGACTGCGCTGTTCGTTATCTGTCCGTTGTTCCACATCCAGTTATGGTAGTTTTGCATCAATTTCGCTGTCGCTGGAATCCATTTCAAAACGAATGGACCGATCGACAAAGCGATCATCATGAAGTTGAAGAATAGGGCGCAGATAGCCATAGGCCAAACACGCATGTAGTAGCCCATTCCATAGCTTCTCACTGGCTCGTTTTCTGGGCCGACAAAAAATTCGATGATTTTTTCAACATCGCCTTCCAATTTCAATGGATGCTTGCCGTTCTCTGCGTGAGCGTCTATTCCGTATATAATGCATGCATCTGTCTCGCAATCTTTCTCCAATTCGCCGACTTTGATGCCATCAACGTATGCTGTAATTTTCTTTGGTTCTTTCGACCAAACTGCGACGCGGATGCGAAAATCGTTTCCAACGTAGTAATTTTCTGGTGAAAACTGATTTGCTGGTGGAGGATTTGTAATTGCGAAGTAATCAAACGGCCCGAGCAAGTCAACAGGTGTAACAACAGAAATTCCGTTGTCTATTGACACAACTTGAATATATCCACTTCCGTTTTCAGGAACCGTGCCAATACATTCGACAATTCCATCACTGATATAATGGTAGAAAGGATAGTCACAGTGGTAGTGTCCAACAATTTGGAAACGTATTTTACGTTCTTTCCTAACAACTTCTTCGTAATGTCTTGAATTTACTATTGCATCGACAGGATAATGTGTGACCATGATTGTGAAATAGGATCCGTCATCCTCCTTGAGAGTTGCATCAAGTTTATCAAGTGATTCCTCTGGAATATCAGTAAATATTCCGAGTGGATTGGGAGGGAAAGGGAATGTGCTCTGATTGAAAGCGACAATGCGGACCTTGCCACGTGATGTATTCAATGTGAATGTCTGTGTGACGTAATTATCAGGATTTCCGCCTCTGCAAAACTTTACAAAAAGATGGTCCTCTCCTCCAAGCTCATTGCAACGAATATCGTCGTGGTTACCTGCAACTGTAATGAATTTGATCTTAGAATGCTTTTCAAAAATTGCGTTCATAGATTTCCAATTAATTTCATATTGGCCGTATTCAGAGAACTTTGAAGCGTCTTTTCTTCCATCAACCATGTCGCCTGTTACAAACACGTATTCAGGTTTGAACTTTTCAACCAAAATATCAAATAATTTTGCAATATGCTCTTCTTCTTCAGGTTGTGTCCTAACCATGTGTAAATCTGTGATATGCGGAACGAACGTTGGCACTTCTTCCTTGTTTATTTTGCCTTCTTCCTTGGCCCTCATTTTCTTGTAATCTCTTTTCCATGGAATCATCCACACCCAGAACCTGTACATGAAGTACAGGAACAGCCACAAGAAATAATCTACGAAAAGAAAGTATTTGCGACCACCACCCATGATTTTATGCGACTTAGGTCAAGGAAAAAATTTAATTTCGCATTTTACATTGAATTTTTGAAAGGTTTTCAACTTTTTATCTAAAACACATCATTATAATATAAATAACATTTTTTCTTTGTTTGAGTCAGCATTCAAAAGTGAAACGATGTATATAAATATTATATATGTGGATTATTTTATGATGTTTGGGATTTTTCAATATTCAATTCATTCATTGAAAAATTTGAAAGTGGCATTAAATTTTAAAAATTTATTGGTAAAAACATCTTAAAAATATGTGCTTAATAAATCATCATAAAAATATTTGCGGACAAACAAATATAAACAAGTCCAAACGAATCAGATGAAATTTGCGAATAACCAAATAAACATATTATTTCGAAATGCGTAATTTTTACTAAATTTTAAATAACCTTATGTTCTAGGGATAAGTAGGTCATTGGTGATAGTCTTATGTTGTTTATTCCCGAAAAGAACTCTGCTTGAATATTATAGTTCGTTTGATATACCATCTAATAATATGTTTTCTGCTTGATAAAACGATATTTTACTCACAAATAATCAAATTTAAAACGTATGCCCTTGTCAAGTCATTATTCCTCGAAGCATACACTAAACTTATTATATCCTTCATATATTTGACTTGAAAATTGTTTGAATAAGAAAATTCAAAATTTGCGATTACCAAAAACAGCATTTTGAGGCCTATTGGTATTTGGAAATGATATGTATTGGGATGATATATTGTTTTCTAAATGTATCATGTTGTCAGACATTTTCTAAACTGAAAAAATTAATTCGACAAAGAAAAAATTGTAAGTTCGCGACTTAATGGATACAAACATGCTACGTGCTGGATGCTGATATCTGATCTGTATCGACTGTGAAGCGAACAAGTGCGATCTTTGAAAGCATAGAAATATCACAGTATTTGATAGTCTAATCTTAACTAAAATGAATTCTAAAACAACTACTATATGCATGATTTATCGCCATATCTTGATGTCAATAGATAATTCGAGAGAATAACATCAAATATTAACAATAAAACATAGACACACTGGTTGTCAAGGATAAAAGCCTTACTTTAGTTCTAGCAGTGATGTCTAACAACCAGCTAAAATCAAAAGGCTTTGCAATGATAAAGTCATCTAAGATACTATAAGATATTGCTATTTGCAGTAAATGAAATGATCAATAAATCATAGAATTATTGAATTATTCAATGAAAACCTGATATTCTCATAAGCCAATCTAGCAAAAAATAATTCAATCAATATAGGAAAAGATATGAGAGCTTACAGCAAATGTATAGTATAGACTTCAAGTTCTTAAATATATTTTAACTGATAATTCGCAATAATAAAACAAATTAAATATCTTTTGAATATTATTCAAGAATGACAATTTTCAGTAATGATATATGATGTACTCAGAATAATTATTATAATATCTATTCAAAATTGTCCATAATCTAGAAAAATGACAATTTGCACCAAAAATATAGCATGTGTTCCTAGTTCTTATTATAATATTTATTCAAAGTTAGCTGTAATTGATCATTAAGGAAGCAAAAAAATATGAAGCAAAAATGGCAATTTGCAATAAACATATAAGATGCATTCCTAGTTCTTATTATAATATTTAATTAAAATGATCCATAATCAGTCCTATACAAAAATTACAAAATTACAACAAAAATCTAACATATCTAACAAGCAACTTATCAAAAACAAAAAGAGAATGGTAAAAAAACAAAGACAATTAATTTAAAAATAAAAATCAACAAATATTACAATTTGCAGTTAATAGTTAACATCTATCCATAGTTCTTATTATAATCCTTAATCAAAATCATCAATAACCAGACTAAAAAAAAATTAATCAAAACAACAACAAAAATCTAACATATATAACAAATAACTCACATAGCCAAAAGAAAAAATAGTAAAAAGTGACGCTAAAGTGTAAATATAAAAAATAAACTCCGATAAAATTCCTGAAAAGTGAGAAATTTTTTATGGAGAAAGGAGATTTGATTGTTTTTTCGACTGAGCCAGCGGAGAAGGCCGATGTGGAGCCAGATCTCCCATGGGTTCAGGAGCTGAAAACGACTGTCACTGAGCTTTTGAAGCTACAGCCCACTATTACCGTCCATCGATCGAAATTATTCTCTTTATTCGATGATTTGAGGGCACTCATCAAAGATTTCAAGCCTAACCCTGTAGAGGGCACGGATATGAGCGCTACATGCAGGCAATTCATTGATGCGATGAATAGAGCCCGCCAAGTTGTTTATTACTGCTCAGCAGCCCACTGGAGCCAACCTGCGATATCTTGGTCATCGAGCACAATGAGAGACTCTATCAAGCGTATTAGAGAAGATGTCCAAGAAGTTTTAACCGCCTTCCAAATAAATATTGCGTCTTTTGTCCTTCCAGAGGATCAATATGCTGCTGAAAACAAGGTAGACTTGCTTCAGCTCAAAGGATCACTCATGGAGTACTTCAATCACCTTGGAAATCAGCCCCCAACAACACAAATTCAACAAGTCATGTCGTTAATCAACGAACGTCTACGATCAATTGGCCCAATCGAAGGCCTTCAGGATGGACCGCCACTCGTCTGCGTTCCACCTTTCTTACCTGCGAAATTAAATTTGGTTATGACACATGACCAGTTTGAAATTGGTCAGGTCATAGGATCTGGCACTTTTGGTTCTGTCCACATCGGCCAGTTGACAGGCACGTTCAAGAAAATCGCTATTAAAGTATTAAATACAAAAACTCTCGGAGGCAGGCAACTAGAAACATTCAAACGCGAAGTTTGGACAATGGCAACACTCAACCATCCAAATATTCTCAGACTCATCGGTGTAACTCTTACTCCGCCATTTTGCATTATTACAGAACTCTTGAAATGCTCATTATTCGACAGACTCAAGTTGCTCAGTGCTACAAAGCGCTCCTTGATTGCATTAAAGGTGTCACAGGCCATGGAAAGCCTTCACGCAGCAAGAATTATTCATAGAGACCTTAAATCCGCGAATATTCTCTTAGATGAAGACGACATGCCGCGTGTTTGCGACTTCGGCCTCGTCGGATTCAAGACAGGAGCCACAAGAACCGGTTTTGTTGGCACAGCTCAGTGGATGGCGCCAGAAATTCTTCGTTCTTCGCCTTTCTACGATGAGAAGGTCGATGTTTACTCTTTCGGCGTCATGCTTTGGGAGATGCTGACCCTCAAAGAGCCTTACGCTGGAATGTCGCAAGATCAAATGGTCATGGCAATCATAGAAGACGGTCTTAGACCATCCGTCGTCGGCTGCGGACCGCCACGTGTCGTTGAGCTCATCCAGAGATGTTGGGCTGAAGTTCCAGCAGATCGCCCAACATTCGCGCAAATCTCTCAAGCTTTGAGCAAACCAGAATTCCACTACATTGGAACTAATGAAGAAGAATTCATCAAGATGGCTCCAAAGGACAGACTTTCTCAATCTCTTGTCAACGCATACGATTCAAACAACATTCCACAGCTTATTGAGCACCTCAGAGAGGTCACAAAGGAGTCCGCCGAGCACGATTCAGAGCTTATGCCAACAATCATGACGCTTTTCCCGTCACTCAACGCTGACATTCAAGCAGGCTTCATCCGCCATCTTCCTGCCATTGTAGACTTCGAGCAGTTCCTCGCCCGCCGCGGCTACACGTTCATTGTCTCGCTGCTGTCCTCTGAGCACCCGGCTGTTGTATCTGCAACAGTCGAAATCCTAAGGGGCATTGATTTGCATGCAAAAGCTTTGAGACAAGTTGCTCTCATCGGAAAACTGTCTCACTCAACAAATGTCGACGCCATTGCTTTGTGCGCTGACCTCTGCGAGTACGAGGACATCGCTGAGCACGTCATAAGGAACTGCTTGCCATTCAACCTTCCTGACAGCGTCTCCCTTTATCTGCTTTACGTCTACCATTCACTTTTGTTGCATAAGAACTTAAGGGCAAAGGTTTCTTTACTAAAGGAGCCATTAGAAATCTGCGCGAAGAACATCAAGAACCATCCATTCGTTTCTTGCATGGTTCTCGAGAAGTTCGTTTTCTCTGAGCTCCACTCTGACCTTGTCCTTGACTTGGACCTCATTAATCTTGTTGCACTGCAGAGCAACGCAAACCCGAGATCGTTGAAAGTATTGAGGAAACTCTTCACTATTGTTCCTACAGAAAGATTGCAAGCGAACTCAACTTTGATCAACGAAGTCGTTAAGAGACACAGGAGATATTTCGCCGACGACATTCTTCTCAGGAAGCTCTCCCAGATAAATGGATCAGAGATCAAGTCTGGGCCATCGGAATCATTGATTACATTCTAAAGCATTTTATTTATTCTGTTTTTTCGAAAATTTTCATTTTTTTATCAAAACTAATTTCTACTCCGAATATCAACACACAGTAGATATACGACTTTCTTATTTGTATATATGCTTTCTTATATTATATGGGGCTTATTCTATGAATTTGAAGAAGAAATAATGGTGCAAAGCTGTATAATATTGAGTTTTTTATTTAAGTAATTTTTTGATTAAAATTGATTTTGACAAGTAAAATAGAATTTATGACATTGTCAAAAACACGTTTTGAGTTTGACTATATCTGGGCATTTGATATTGTCATACCCATTATGCAGTTATTACATTTTTTAAATCAAATTAGAAAAATATTGAAGATTTGTTTTATTGTTCTTAAATACATATAAAATGTGGTCCATTACCTTCTATATTATATGAATTATCGTATGTTCAAGCATGAAATCGAAGGTTGGTACTTGGCATTGTCACTTTGTTGTTTATTTATGTTTTTTATTGATATTATAGGTGTCTAATAGCAGAAATGAGATGAAGCAGCAGTTCAATCCCCATAAATTTTTGATGCAGATTTTAGCTCACGAGCAGAAAGCTTTCCTTAGTTGGATGAGGGAAACAGGCAACATGTTTACAGGTGATGAGTATCATGGCAGACTCGGCATCTGGTTAAACAACAAGAGATATGTTCAGCAGCACAATGCAGGCAATTTCGGCTTCCTTTTGGCTATGAACCACCTTGCTCACCTTACACCAGCCGAATACAAGTCATTATTAGGCTTAAGACCATACAGAAGAGAAAATACAGCAAAAGTTTCAGACTACGCTGCACCAAAGTCAATTGACTGGCGTGAGAAGGGTGTCGTTAACCCAGTCAAGGACCAAGGACAGTGCGGATCTTGCTGGGCTTTCTCCGCTATCCAAGCGATGGAATCAGTTTGGGCTATCAACCACAACACCCTTTATTCACTTTCTGAACAGAGCATGGTTGACTGCTGCTACTTGTGCATGGGCTGTGCTGGTGGTATCATGGACCTTGCTTACAAATACGCTAAGAATGAGCAGGGAGGCAAGTTCATGACAGAAGCAGATTACCCATATCATGCAATCCGTGAGGAATGCAAGTTCGATAAGTCAAAGGCTGTCGATGCCATTGTAACAGGATTCATGGATATTGCTGTTACATCTGAGAGAGATTTGGCTGCTAAGGTTGCTCAGTACGGCCCAGCTGCTATTGGTATCGATGCTTCACAGACATCTTTCCATTTGTATTCTTCCGGAATTTACGATGATCCACACTGCACACCAATGAACATTGATCACGGTGTCGGCTGCGTTGGTTATGGTTCTGAGAACGGTGTCAACTACTGGATCGTTAGAAACTCATGGGGCCCAACATGGGGTGAGAAAGGTTACATCAGAATGGTTAAGGATAAGGATAACCAATGTGGTGAAGCATCTATGGCTGTTATTCCAACAGTTGCATAAGCATTTATCTATTAAAAAAATAAGTTTTATTATAACCATTGTTATTATTACTTTCCATTCATCGAACCATTCATAGTTTTCTGAAATATAATTATATCAGCAATACTGAAGCTATTAATTGACTATTTAAATATTTTCAAAAATCAATAAAAGGTACCTCGGAGGTTTGAAAATCTGAATTTTGGATCCATTCTTCGTATATATGGGCCACAGACCATATGGATACTC